>NW_004624802.1:7117568-7129947 GCF_000247695.1 Heterocephalus glaber | reverse complement strand
GTTTCTTGTATGCAGCATATTGTTGGATCTTGCTTCTTGACCCATTCTGCCAGTCTATTTCTTTCGATTGGTGAATTGAGACCATTAACATGCATGGTTATAACTGATACATATTGAGTTATCATTGTCATGACTTTTTCTTTTTGTAGAATTCTCCCCCTTTGCATTTAATTTCTTGTCACAGCAGATGGGTTCATTCTGCTGTGCTTCTTGGGGTTGTGATCCTCATTGTCTGTTCCTAGGATATTGTCTAAAATTTTTGGAGTGCTGGTTTGGTATTCATAAAGTTTGTAAAGTGCTCTTTGTCATGAAAGTATCTCATTTCTCCATCAATTTTGAAAGATAGTTTTGCAGGGTACATCCATCTGGGTTGGAGGCTATTTTCCTTTATGGTTTGTAATATGTCACTCCAAACTCTTCTTGCCTTGAGGGTTTGCATTGAGAAGTCTGCTGTGATTCTGATGGGTTTTCCTTTGTATATGATTTGGTTTTTTTCTCTAACTGCTTGTAGAACTTTGTTCTTCTGCCGCATTTACAGAATCTTAACCACTGTATTCCTATGTGTAGATTTTTTTTGATAAAGGCTATTTAGAGCCCTATATGGCTGACTTATCTGGATATCAAGTTCTTTTCCCCTGCTTGGAAAGTTTTCTGCTATTACTTCTGTGAAGAGTTTTTTTATGTCATCTGTACTCTCTCCTGTTTTTTCGTTGACTCCAATCCTTCTTACGTTATTCTTGTTTGCATTGTCTAGCAGCTGTTGGATTGATTTCTCATGGTTCCTTCCAATTTTGAAGCAATTTTTCTTTTCCTGGTCACTAATTACCATCTTATCTTCTATATCTGAAATTCTACCCTCACATTGGCTCATTCTGCTGTGTAGACATTCAATGGAGATTTTGATCTCCTGGAAATCTGTTTGGCTCTGTTTTATGGATTCCATTTGTTTCCTATGTTGGGGTTCCATCATGTTCCTCAGCTCCTCTCTAGATTTATTAATCATATCTTGCACTATGAGTACAATCTCTGCTGTTATGTGAGAAATTATTTCTGATTTCATTTTTTCCAAATCCTCTTTTGTTGCCAGTTCAGGGAGTCCAGGTTGTTAAGTATCAGAGTGATCCATCTTATTTCCCTTTGGGGTTGTTGTAGGTGATCTAGAAGTTTGGTTTTGAGACTTTTTTACATGTCTTCTCATTTCAAAGGGGTGGGGGGGATGTTTTTGACACCCTTGCAGCTCACCTTCTCTGGGCTGGAAGCAGTGTAATGGTGGCCTGGAAGCCCCTTCCTCTGGGCTGGGAGCAGTGGAACAGTGATTTTATTTTCAGACTTAAATTTTGAATTAATTATAAACTGAAATGTTCATGTTTATTACTAAATTAATTTTCTCTTTAAGAATTGTGATGGAAACTTTTTATTTCTACAAATTCCTAAATGTCTAGACTTGCAAGAATTTGAAAATTAAAATAGATCTGGTTGAAAGGGAAATGTGAGCAAAGTAGAAAAGTAGTACATTCAAGTTACAATCATTCTTAGAAAATCCAGGGCTTTCCTTTATTTCTTTAAAAAAAAAACACTGAAGTAGTCACCTAAGATTTCCAGTGGAAATGGAAATCATCTTCTATGTTGCAAGCAAAGAAAACTGATTCCTTAAAGTTATGGTGCTGCTAGTTAGATAAGTTTCTTTTAATACTCTAAATACTGAGAATAAAAGAAAAATGAATATGAAAATAAAAGTAAAATCAAATCTCCTTTCTAAATGTTTACTATCCCAGTAACAAATTACCACATTTATTCATAAATCTCATTCCTTTTTTGTGTATGTAGCAACACAGAAAATTCTACAGTAGACTAGACCATATTATGTCATGCTGATTTGAATGCCACAATATCTTATTTTCTCAGAGAAAAGGGTCTAAAATTTCCAAGACGTCCAAATTTAACAAGAATATTTTTGTATGCAAGAGGGAAGTTAAGAAACAAAGAAAGTTTACAATTCTGTTTTTCTTTTCTAAGAAACATGAAACCCTTAATGAGTAAGAGATGAGAAATTCTGTTGGTGAGAGTTTACAGTCATCTGAAACCTAAGCTTTTACAATACAATACTCCCTTGACTTTATTGATGAATGACTATAATTTTCTAGTGGACCCACTGAATTGGCTATCATTCCAGAAAAGAAAAATAGAATACTCTAATTTTAATTTGAAGATGTAATTCTGAAATGTAAAAATTCACTATGCAATAATAACAACTTCTAGGGACACTTGATTGCAAGAATAGCAGAAGAAAATAACATGGTAGATATTTGCAGAAAGTGGGCTCTTAACGTAAATTCAGCTACTTCATTATAAAGGGCAAAATGATAATGAGATATGAAAATAGCCTAAAATATAAAAGTAAGAAATTTAGTAAAAAAAAAAGCTATCATATCATTATAATAGATGATTAGTTGAATTTCCTAAAATATTCATTTTTCTCAGATAAGCATATACTGGTATGGATAATTCATCCATGAATTATTGCACAAACAAGAATTTCACATTATATGAATGTGAAAGAAAACATGACATTTAATAGATAAACTATTTGATCAATATCTAAGGATAAAGACATTCATTTTATAGTAGGGTAAATTCTGCCAGATATCTAACATATATCAGCTGTCTTTTTATTTTCTGTCCCAGATAAGAGATGTCATGAAGTACATGCCCCCAGAAATTAGTTACTTTTGTTGGTTTGCATGCATCTTCTGTTGATTTATCCTTACTTTTCCTTCTGAAAGTTCTATTGCCTATGTACTTTTTAAACTACTATAGCATGAATATAAGTAATTGTCATTTTTTACAGATGTAAAATAATTTTAATCATACATCTTTAATTTGTAAGATGTGAAGATATATTATATTTGATTTTTATCCTTAAATTCTTTTATTAATATATTTTAGGTCTACAATACATTTACACTTATCATTGGGTACTTATACCTTTACATGACGTATCTTGGTTTTTACTTTTTCCCCATTCCCTACCCTCCTTTCACCCCCTCCACCCTTCCCTATTTACAAAGACTTTCTTTATTTTTTTCCTTTTCTCATAATTTTTCCTTTCCCTTCTTTCCTTTTCCCTACCCCTTCCACTTCCCCTACCCCTTTGGACCTTGTCTTCCTATTTCAAATTATCAATTATTCCTTTTAATCATTTTAATCCTTACTTACAATTTCAGTTTCTCATACCAGAGAAACTATTTGGTATTTACACATATGTGTCCTATTTAATTCAATTAAGAGTATGGTCTCAATATGATTGTATTTAGCTATAAATGTCTCTAGTTTGTCATTCTTAATGGCTGAGTACTACTCCATTTTATTAAAAAAAAAACCCACGTCTTCTTTATCTAGTTTCCAGTTGATGGGCACTTGGGCTGTTTCTGAGCTTGAGCAAACTGTGCCTCTATAAACATGGCTGCACATATATCACTGTGGTATGATTCTTTTTAATTCATTAAGGAAGATGCCCAGCAGGGGAATAGCTGGGTCAAATGGGACCTCTAGTCCTAGTTCTTTGAGGAATCTCCACACTGATTTCCACAGTGTTTGCTCTAGTCTGCACTCCCAAAAACAATGGAGAAGGGTTCCTTTCTCCCCACAACCCCACCAACATTTGTTATTGGTTGATTTCTTGATAGTAGCCTTTCTTTCTGGGGTGAAGTGGAATCTCAGTGTTGTTTTCACCTGCATCTCTACAATGACCAATGATGTTGAGCATATTTTCATGTTTATTTACTGCTTTTACTTCTTTGTCTGACAAATGCCTGTTCATTTTGGATGCACATTTTTGAATTAGGTCTTTAGATTTGGGGGGTCTGATTTTTTTAAGTTCTTTATATATTTTAGATAGTAGTTCTTTGTCTGAGGTACAGCTGCTAAAATTTTTTCCCACATTGTAGGTCATCTCTTAGCTTTGTTGGTGGTTTCTCTTGCAGTGAAGAAGCTTTTTAATAAGATGAGATCCCAGTTGTTCATTCTTTGTGCTAGTTCCTGTGCTACTGAGGTTTTGTTCATAAAGTCTTTTCCTATGCCACTGTCTTCAAGAGTTCTACGTAACTTATCTTCCAGCAAGTTTAGTCTTTCTGTTTCAATATTTGGATCTTCAATCTATTTTGATTTTAGTTTAGTGCATGATGATAGATATGAGTCTAGTTTTAATGTTTGGCATGTTGAAATCCTGTTTTTCCATCATCGTTTATTAAAGAGGCTATCCTGGGCAGGGGATTTAGCTCAGTGGTTGCCTTACAAGCTCAAGGACCCGAGTTCTATCCCCAGTACTAAAAATAAATAAATAAATAAAGAGGCTATCTTTCCACTAGTGAGGATGGTTGGTTCCTTTGTCAAAGATGAGGTGGCTGAGTATATTTGGAGTTGTTTCTGCATCTTCTAATCTATTCTGCTGATACTTGGGTCTGTTTCTTTGCAGTACCATGCTGTTTTTATCACAGTAGCTTTGTAGTATAGTTTCAAGTTGGAGATTTTGAGAGCCCCTGCCATGTCTTTGTTGCCTAGAATTGCCTTTGCTATTCTAGGTCTCTTTTGGTTCCAAATGAATTTTTGGATTGCTTTCTCTAGTTCTGTTAAATATATTGTTGGAATTTCAATTGGCATTGCATTAAATCTATATAGAAGTTTTGGAAGTACAAATGACATTAAAAAATCAAGTTTTCGCTTTGTAGTTCAGGCTGGCCCTGCAGTCACTATGTAGCCCAGGCTGGAATGGAACTCACAGCAATCCTCTTGCCTCAGCCTCCCCCTGGGATTACAGGCATCTGCCACCATACCCAGTATCCCATTATTATGTTAGGAGATTGTATATTTTGACTTTCACATTAAGTAATTTATTTTATCAATTGTTTACTAAGGAGAAACCAACTATAACAAAAATCTCAATATTTATTTTTCACCCATGATTTCCTTTAGGATATTTCTAACACTATGTCTTACACTTAAATTTTTAAGTCACCTTGAGGCTTTTTTTATATGTTAGTTCAATTTCATTTGTGTGAATGCTGTTTAGTTATGTTGCTGCATATGGCAGGAATTCTTTATAATTTAAAATAGAATAATATTCCACCATATGTAATACATTATTTTTAATCATTGGACTTTTAAGTAGTTTCCATATTTTGACTATTGACTACTTTGAATAGTTTCAATGAATATATGAATGCAGACTTTTCTTCAAGCTACTGATCTCAATCCTCTGAATATATACCCAGAAGTAGGAATGTGAAATCACATAGAAATCCTATTTTTATGTTTTTTAGATAGTTCTATGCTTTTTGTTCCATCCATGCTGCAAGCCTATTGGTCAGCCTCACTCACAACAAAAATGGGTCACCCACAGATACACTCAGAACTGTGCTTAACTAACCTGCGAGGCATTTTCTAATCAACTGAAGTTGAAATATTATGATTAATAGTCAAATCTTGCTATATTTATGTATATATAATATATGTAAGTAATAATCACTATTATAATATTTATGGTACATAATGTATCAAATATTGAACTTGTATTTTACATATTACATAATCATACATTACACATAGATATATCTGCATTCATAGTATAGTAGTTATACAAGTGTAAACTCATTTATCTCTCAGTTTTGAATTATTATTTTTTCCTAATGGAAGAGATAATTTTTTTACTTTCCTTTTTTAAAACCAAAAAGAACTCATTAAATATTTGTTGAGTTAAATAAAATACTTCCTTATTATTTAGATAGACAAGGAAATGGCCATCAGAAAGTATGCATCAGAAGCAAAAAATTTCAAAGTGAACACAGCAAGTTGAGTGAAAATTTTTCTTGTTCACATAAGAAATGTTAGGTCAAAGTATAGTTGGGAGAATTAAATGTAGATAAACAGTAAATCCATTTGATATCTTCCATATTAAAACTACTTTTTCGTGCTGGTCAGACGTTTTTGTTTTGGAGCAAATTTAACATTACTAATAGAGTGGAACAAAGTTCTGTGGAATACTGCTAAAATTATAATAATTAATTACTTACTATATATTGAAAACCATGAGTCTTTTGCCTTTAGTCTGAATAGTAATGATTCTTGCTACTGAAGATATGTTTACAAACTTGAAAAAAAAATTTAAAGCTTATCTTCAAAAGAAAAACTATAGTATGGCCTATAGCCCATCTTGAGAGAAGGATAGTTTCTTCTATAAAGTAAGAAAAAATACCACATAATAGGATTTCCTGGAAGCTACTGAAACATCAAAGTCAAACCCATGAGAGTCCCCTGCACTAAAGTTCCTGGAACCGATAATCAAGCACAGTGAGCCCTATGTTTGGCAACGAAGGATCTTTTTCTTTCCTTGTTCTATTGAAAATTACCTCAGGGAAAAATAGACTCCAGAAAAATAGTATGTAAAAGTAAATAAAAATATACCTTTCATAATCAAGTGGAAATATTATGCACCTAGAAACATAGAATACTTTGAGATTGTACATTTCTATTGCCTTGGATTTATATAGCCACTATTTACAGTAAATCTTTACAAAATGAATGCCTTTATTTTAATGTGAAAACTCTATTACTTTCTAAAAATGTAGTACAATGCTTGGGGCTTAGTCTTTACAGCTAGCATACAGTAAAAATAAAAAAGTTCTCACGTAATAAGTTATAAAGCATTATGCAAATTTAAGCTGTACATCCCAATTATGTGAAGAATGATGACTGATGAGGAATTCTTGGAGAAATTCATAACTTTAGTCCACCCCACACTTTCCGTATTTTACTGGAAGTACAGAAATATGGCAAGCAACTGGGAAAACAAGAAGAACCCTCGGTAGTACTACACTGAGTGAGAGGTGATAAATTTACAGAAGGAGCAACCATGTATGAGGGACAGAGAGGTTGGAGGGGAATAAGAAATCATTTTAATGAGATAAAGATTTAGAATGGCACTGTGTGGGCAGTCCACTGATACCACAGTTAAGAGAAGTGCTTTTGCTACATTATTCTTTGTAGTGCTATACTATTTCTGCAAATGCTGGCTGGGATAGAAGGAGTTATCCTTTCTGTTGAGAAGCATTCCCTTCTTTTTGATTATGAATATGGACATTTTGATTCCTACAAACCTCAACCCCAAGGCCAGTGTTTTCAAGCTGAATGATATGAAACTGGAGAGAACAAAGAATTCATCATCTTCTATTTCTTGCCAGCACACCACTCCATACTTCATACAAGACATCAACATACAGAACCACAGAACTAATTTATCTATCCTACAAGAGAAGTCAGCAAGTAAAGAAGGATGCACACTTTTTATGAAGAAGGAGCAAAAACAATGAGTATAGGCATGGCTAAAGAGCACATTTTTGTCATTTGCGTACATACTTTTAAGATCTTGCTCCACCATTTTATTTGCTTACTGAACTTTGATAATTATTTAACTTCTCAGTCTCTTTCTTGTTCTTTTGCGTTTTTAGTATCTTTACAGAGGTATATTTTTGTGATACAAAATAATTACATTCATCTTGGGGAACTGGTACATACACATATCTTAATCATTTTTCCTCCCCTTTTGCCTCTTGCCTCCCTCCACCCCTTGATCACTTTCCCTTCTCCATGAAATCTACTTTCCTATTTCTTATCATCTATCTTTTATTTTGCTTTTTAAGCTATTTATGTTTTGGGTTTCTCATATTAGAAAAACTCATGGCGTATGTAACCTTTGTTTCTGATTTATTTTACTTACCAATGATCTCAAGGTGCATATGTTTACCTACACGTGAGTCCAATTTTTTTTCTTTATGTCTGAGCAGTATTCCACTGTGTATAAATACCCCCATTTTCTTTGTCCATTCATCTGTTAATGAGAACTTTTTCATCTGTAAAATATGAATTACTATATCTGCATGAAGTATTTATTGAGAATTAAGTTAGTCTATTTATAAAGTCCTTTGAATATTATGCACAAAATACATATGCTGCCTATATTGATACCTTTGCAAAACACTTGAATAAGAGAATTCACAAATCAACCACAAACAAAGCCAATGCTTTCAAATAGATACAACAAAATAAATTCAGGAAAGAGAAGTAGGATATCATCAGACTTTTAATGATCAGTACTGGATATTAAAAAAGTAGTCAATGAACCAAAATTGGGGTACTGAAAGATATGGTTAGAAGTTTTAAAATATACTACTTGGCTATGACATAATTCAAGATAAGGTAAAATCAATTTTTAGATATATAAATATTCAGAAAACAAAGCATACATGTAATACTTCTGAGAATAATCTCATATTTTTATATGTCTGATTAAAAAAGATATCCCACAAATGCTAAATATAAATCTGATAATCCATCAAAGAGAAATTATAATGTACTTTGCAAAATATTTACAACATATTAATGATGAACTCTGAATGTTAACGTATTTTAGAAACAAATTGTTAGAATATTTTGATGACTTATGGAAGAAAAAAGGAAAATTGTAATAAAAGCAACAACAAAATCTAAATACCTTGATGAAGTTAAAGTTGAAAATTAAAGTTTTTAATGTTAATCTATCAATAGATAATTGAAGATCTTCATTGGTGAAATCACAAACACCACTGACAGTTTACAAGTGCAATTCTTTTTAATCCACTAGGGTTTATTTTTGCCATGGGCCTTCTAAATTTGACCCATTCCTAAGGGATTAGGGAGTCAGTCAATAGGAAACTTTGCTTGGAGCCTCCCTAGTGCCCTCGCTGAGACATTCACACAACTCTGAGTAAGTCATGACTGGGGAAAGTAAAATATCAGAACATTTTGTTTGAAATACAGCATTATGTAATGGTACTCCCCAAAAAACTAATTTAGTTGATGTAAATGCAGATTCCTCAAATTTCAAATTCTGAGTAGAAGTCCAATTGCTATGCTTGTACATGATGTATACTCCTAGATCTGATACAAGTCCATGGATCAATTGGTGATCTCTGATGTGGAGTTTCTGGCTCTGGTAATGAGAGGATTCAATGTAGCATCTATTTTTATAATTTTGTCACACATTCAAGGATAATAATTTTCATTGGTGAATTATTTCTTATTATTGTTCTATACACTGAAAGTATTTCTTAGAGAAAAATAAACTAATATAAAATAAGAAATTGTTTCTGAATTCTTTTAAAAGTGAGGCAGTTCTGATTGTGATACTATGAATGGGACTTTTCAGGGGAAAGGGTAGGAGTACAACCATAATAAGCTCACTGAACCTTGCTACTGATGGCTAATAACATGCACATCTTCCCCTATTCATGACAACTTGAACTTTATAGATTACTTGAAAACTAAACAGTAGAAGCAAGCTGAATCTATGTCACAGTCTTGGTCCATAATGGATCTCTAATCCATACCTGATGTTTTTCACATCATTTCTGATTCAGAATGTCTGAATCAACTGTCTTTAGGTACAGACATAAGAAGAAACATGAGAGGCCAAAAGCTCAGGTCATTTATTTTGTTTTCCTGTTTGTCCAATTGCACAATAAATATACAAATTTAATTTTTGTTGTTACTAGTTTATCTTTCTAAGCCAGAATTTTGGAAGTGCTCATTCAAGTCATAAATATGTTGAAAGGAACTAAGGGAGGGTAAGTTTTAATTCCTCTACCTGCCGCAGAAGTCAGGTACAATGGTCAATAGAACAGTTCCTAGCAAAACTAAGCAATGGATAGTTTGATTTTTTAACATTTTTATAAACTTTAATTTTCCTTCCTATCTCCTTTCATCTCCAGGGAGCCCATCAGCTCATTTTATCCACAGAGAAAATTTTCTCATATTGTTCTCCCAGAAGGGATTACCTCAAAATCACACAATTGTCACAATTGATGATCTGATTCCCTGAGGGGCCAGGTTTCAGTTACCTGCTCCCGGAAATAATCACATTAGGCATGAGACCATGGCTGATTCTACTGAATGTTGTACATACCTTCAGTGTGAGATGGCTGCTACAATAAATATGTATGGGATCAACTTTCTGATGATTGTATAGGCCGTACTTCTTACTGAAAAACAGAACAATGAAAAAATTTGTGTCATATATATATATATATATATATATATATTGCTGAAAGAGAAGAGGGGAATATTCCCATATACATTGTTAATATTTTAGGCTATTATTGTTTTGATCTCTTTTTCTCTTACTAAGAATATGCATGCATTTATACTGTTAGTTTGTTTTCAAATGTCTAATTCTATATATAATGCATAGTTTTATTTATTTTTGCATTGAAAAATGGCTGTGAGATTATTTTTATTCAACCAAGATATATCATGTAAAGGTACAAATTCCCAATGATGAATGTCATCATATTGTATACCTAAAATGTACCAATAAACATAATGAATTTAGAAAAGTAATAAATTGTGTCTAAAAACTTCTTTTGATTAATCTTATTTTCCTATCAAGATTTCATTTCAAGCATTTGTACTATTCCTGATAACATGATGCATGCACAGTTTTATGACTACAGGGTGATTTTATTGAAAAAAATCACATATGGAGTACATTATGTGTTTGTTTGAAAAATAACTGTGACTTGTATATCTATATACCCACAATATTCACATCACCTGAACACTGTCTGATTACAACATTCTTATTATCTCTTGAATTAGCACCCTGCTGAATTATGTGTGATATTTGACTTGATTTTTAGTAGCTTTTCTGAATAATGAAAAAGATGTTTGAGTTTTTATTTGCATTATACATTATATAAACTAATATATTTATGTGATGTTTTCTTTTTTTGTTGTGCTTATGAAATTTATCAAATTTAATATTTGGCAATTTTCTTTGTAGGTTGGCATTTCACTATAGGAATCTTCCACTATCTATGTATCCATTTGCAGTATTGTGTGTAACAGGTTCTCAAAATCAATAGAAATACTCATGTAAGTATATCCCAGAAATTTGTGACAGTTCCCATTACATACTTATTTGCTGTTTGTACAACTTTGAGGCAATAACATTTTAAAAAAACTTCTAGTAAGTAAAAACTTTGTTGAGAAAGTTGATTTCAATCACAGTGAACAGATTTATACTTATATGTTAATTTGTAGTATGAGGCACACTTTACCAGGTTACATTGACACATAAGAAACCATTTTGCAGTTGGGCATTGTGTTACTTCGGATCCTCTGAGAAGCAGATATCAAGATGGAATTATAAGTGGAAGAGATTTGAGGGAAATCTTGTTAAGAATAATGTGAAAATATTGTTCGTAATATCTTTTCCTACACCAATGTCTTCAAGAGTTCTACCTCACCTCTGTTCGAGCCGGATCAGCCTTTCTATTTTAATATTTAGGTCTTTAATCCATTTAGATTTTAGTTTAGTGCATGGTGAGAGATATAGGACTAGTTTTAGTCTTTGGCAAGTTGAAACCCAACTTTTCCAGCACCATGTATTAAAGAGGCTATCTTTCCTCCAGTGAGAGTGTTTGGCTCCTTTGTCAAAGATTAGGTGGCTGAGTGTGCCTGCAGTTGTTTCTGCATCTTCTAATCTGTTCCACTAGTCTTCAGGTCTGTTTCTTTCCCAGTACCATACTGTTTTTATCACAGTAACTTTGTGGTATAGTTTCAAGTTGGGGGTTGTGATATCCCCTGCCATGTCTCTGTTAACTAGAATCGCTTTTGCTATTCCAGGTCTTTTCTTGTTCCAAGTGAATTTTTGGATTATTTTCTAAAGTTCCATGAAGTATGGTGCTATGATTTCAATTGGGACTGCATTGAATCTGTATAGCAGTTTTGGAAGTATGGCCATTTTCACTATGTTGATCCTTCCTACCCAGGGGCAGGGGATGTCTTATCATTTTCTGATATTATCTTCAGTCTCTCTTTTCAGAGTGCTATGCTTTTCAGAAAAGAGGTCTCTGATTTCTTTTGTTAGGTTGATTCCTAGACATTGGTGTAGGAAAAGATTTTATGAACTCAGTTATCTGTGAACTAGCACAAACAATCAACAAGTGGTATTCCTTCTTATTAAAAAGCTTCTGCACAGCAAGAGAAACCACCAGCAGTGTGAAGAGACAACCCACAATGTGGGAAAAATTTTTCATCTGTTATTCCTCAGACAAAGGTCTACTATCTAGAATTTATAAAGAACTTAAAAAAAACAGACCCAATCCAAAAATGGTCATATGAAATGAACAGACATTTCTCAGAAAAAGAAGTAGAAATAGCAAATAAATATATGAAAAAAATGTTCAACATCACTGGTCATTTGAGAGATGAAATGGAAACAGTGCTGAGAGTCCACTGCACTCCAGAAAGAATGGCTGCTATCATGAAATCAACCAATAACAAATGC
>NW_004624802.1:7065892-7117112 GCF_000247695.1 Heterocephalus glaber | reverse complement strand
GAGAAGTGGGAGGGGTAGGGACAAGGAAAGAAGGGAATGGAATTAATATGAGAAAATGAAAAAATGGAAACAAAGTCTTTGTAAATAGGAGGGGTTGAAGGGAGGGCAGGGGAATTGGGAAAAATAAGAACCAAGATAGATTATGTAAAGGTGCAAATTTCCAATAATGAATGTCATTATATTGTATACCTAAAATGTACCAATAAAATAAAATTTTAAAAAAAGAATAAAGTGAAAGTAGCAGGGCATGGTGGCATACACCTGTGGTCCCAGCACTTGGGAGGCTGAGGCAGGAGGATCGCTGTGAGTTTGAGGCTAACCTGGGCTATATAGTGATTTTCAGGCCCGACAACAATTTGTGGAAGGATTAGGTAAGAAGTATCTCAGATTTTGGCACTGTTCTAAGGACTTTTAGTCACACCAATCGTGAATTCTTGAACCAAATGAACTTAGTAGGAGTGTTCATATACTGAAGAACTAGACCAACACTTGTTCCCTACCATCCTTAGCAGTAGCTCACACCAGACCAAGGGACATTCTCGGTGTGAAAATTATGGTGGTTTTCTAAGAGAGTCAACCATGCTCCCTTCAGTCATTTCTCTTTCAATGCTGTCAAAGTCCACCACTTGTACTACATCAGTGCATTTCTCCCAAGTTTTAGGAAGTGGCTAAGAAAGAGAAGCTTGAGGGAACCATTTTTCCATTCAGTTTTAGTGGAGCAAGAAAGCACTTGCAGGCACCTATGTGGACAAATAATATTTTTTGCTTTTACTGTGTAAAGACAGCCATAGCTCCTCCTGCTGATGAGGGTTAACTACCCGTGTTTGGATGCAACCTCTTCATCATGTACTTTGAAACCAGAAAGCATACATACAAACTTTTAAAGAACACTGGGAATAGCTCTAGCTTATAGGACTATGAAAATCTTGTGTCCCTCTTTAGGAAGTTCTAAGTTTTATGGTCAGATAACACACATTTTCCTAATTGATCATTAAGTATGTTGATGTGAATGACCACGATTCTTTTAGTCTCTTGATTCCTGGACCCATGATTTTTTTTTATTGGTGTACAGCATAGTGGAGAAATCTCTAGTTTAGTGTATGCACTCTTTTCTTAAAGCTCCGTCCTGTCATAATATTGGCTTCAACTAGGTTTTTTACCTGCATCTGTAATAAGTTATTCCAGTACCTTCTAGATGGTGTACTGCATGATACTGTCAACACATTTCATGATGATTTCTCAATTCCCATATGTTACTCTGTGTGTACTTGGTCTCCTGGTTCAATGTGTGTGATGTAGAATTCTCTGTGCGTGAAGCTAGCTTTAAGTAGGCCCCTAGATAGTGATGCTGACAGAGCCCCTGTGGCAGGACAGGCAAATCCATACCCAGGAGAGCTGTGTATCTCTGTAAGGACAAACCACTGACTCTTCCAAAAGGGAAAAGATTTAATATAGCTGACCATTTTATACAATGGTGACTTGTTGATCCTTAGGGAATGATGATATATCAGGGAACACCAATGGAATCTCTACCAGTCAGAATGAATGGCATATGAAGACAATATTAGTCATATTTGTCAGAGCAAATTGTAGTCAATGTCACTGATTTCACTCATATTCTCCATAGCTGTTATTGTGGCCACTCCACGCAAGTACCATTAGGCCTGGTCTGGTACAGCCAATAAAATAAGATAATGTTAACCAAAGAAGTCATTTTTTTTCCTGCTTGGAGTTTTAGTATCTGTTCTCTGATGGACACTTTCTGGTGATAATTAATATAAAATCTCCACATCTTATGTTCATACATCTGCTCATATGTCTGTACCCTAACTTCCTTTTCTTCCATACTCCAGTTTTACCCTTTCACAATCTCTTTCTATTAAATAATTTCTGCGAATCAATGTATGCTGCTACCTCAGACAACTTCTACACAAAGTGTGTTACCACGCATACTGCTTCAGGTTCTCCACCAAGCAAACATCTTCATCATAATCATCTTTCAAAGTACTCAAGAATGTGACACTAATGCAGCTGCAATCATTTATCTTGTACCAATTTTGACTCGACAATGAACTAATTCCAGTTGTTTCTTTCCTTTTTTGGCTGGTCATATGATAACCTCACACAATGGTATAAACAGAAGAAGGTAAAATCACAGTGGCTGCCATGAGTTTGTCAAGTACTACTCACCTGGGTCTGTAGCCCACTCATAAATTCTGCTTCTTCTTGTCCTCAAACCTGGATCTATAGACTGTTTTCAGGCCCTTTAAGTATAAAATTTGGTAGGCTACCATCACGCTAATAAAAAAGAAACTTCTAAGTATATGACCATTTGGTGTCCTTGATTAAGATAACTCTTTGTTCTCCAAGGGAAAGAAGATTTTTACTGTTTTTTACTGCAGATGGAATGGCATTGCCTCTTCAAAAATGGGGTGAAAAAGAGGGTAACGCTCATGTAAAACTATGTTTGCTGCCATGGGTTTGCCATTGAATCTGCACTTTATCCTTTCCTACTCTTGTTTCCTCCAACACTAGGGGGTCTCCTAAATTGTATGTCCTAAGTGATGGGACTACTTGCAAGGCACCCTGGTTTTTTTCTTTTTTTTTACACAATTTTTCCTACTCGAGACTGTTCTAAAATTTAGCCATATTTGTCATTTGATAAATTTATAGGTGGAGATTTTATTGGCTCCAGGATCCAAAGAGATATACTGTTTATTATTTCTTTGCAGTGAGGATATGAGATGAAGCAATGTTTCTTTTATTCTGGAGGAAATATTCTGTCATCATCACTGAACATGTAAATATTTTCTAAAGTAGGAAATATTCAGAATGTCAAAAAATAGAGATAATCTCCCATCCGATAGAGTGTATATCCCTTACCAAGGTTCAGTAAGCTATCCATTCTTTGCCTTCATGGTTTGATTAGCCTGATGTGTTTGATTCATAAAATTAGTGTTATAGTTTGTGGAATTTTCTAGTGATCAGTATTTTTGTGAACCATATTCTGAGAGGGTAGCCAAGATAGAAAGCTTTGAAACAGAATTTTAAAATGAAGGTTGTTCTTTTCCATTAGAATGCAAACTGTCCCTGAAATTCATTTATTTAAAATTAGATATAAAATAACATACACCATACCAGTGGTCACATACTAAGCACCTGAAACCTTGTTAATATACTTTGGAAAAATTGCTGTATCTAGACACTAAAGCTGAGACCACAATTACGCAGTCAATGCTTGTTATATATTTGTTGTCTGTAGTAGTTGTGTTGTGTTCCATAAAGTCAATATGAATGCAGCTTTTGTGACCACTGCTCCCAGACAAATATAAGGATAAGCTCCTGTGAGGATCTTGCCATGACTTTTTTATCGACTAATAAATAAATAAATACTGTGTTTTATGTGTATTTCTCTTTAAAAGAAACATGATATTTATATTTTTCATATATTAACATTTAATTAGTGGCCAACAGCACAGTGACTCTTGTCTA
Organism: Heterocephalus glaber; assembly: GCF_000247695.1. The sequence continues at coordinate 7,113,620 of NW_004624802.1, read as the reverse complement.
AATGAGGCTAATCTAACACATATATCTTCTCTTTAAGACACATCACAAGTTTTTGCACTTAGGAAAAGTAAGCAGCAGTTTTACCCTAGACTTTGAGACTATTTAGAACAATACAGACTCCAAAAAAGGACACATAAAATGTGTCACTACATGGAATATGAGATGGTCCTGAGTGTGGTGGCAGACATCTGTAATCCTAGCACTTGGGAAACTGAGGTGGAAGATTGCTGTGAGTTTGAGGTCACCTTGGGCTATATAGTGAGTTCAAGGATAATCTGGAAGATACAGTGAGACCCTGTCTGAAAAAAAAAAATAGAACATGAGATGGCCACTGATTTTGGAGTATCAGACCTGTTACGAGAAAGAGGCATACCATACTCTAGCAAGATGTGTGTTGGGTGACTCAAATTTTTCACAGCTCTGTGTCTTAATGAATGATGGTGAAGGTACAAATAAATATTATTGATAGGCAAGTTTGCAAATATAGAATCTGTAAATATTGAGAACTGTATTAATCAGCTTTTCCATTGTTGGGACAAAATGCCTGGCATGCACAGTTTAAAGAAGGTTTCTGTTCATGGTCAGCTGGTTCTATTGCTTGGACTGAGGTGAAGCAGAATATCATGGCAGAAGGGCATGGCAGAGCAATGGGGTTTAATTCATGGCTGCTGAGAAGCAAAGCCCATGGGAAAAGTACACTCCAGAGATATACCCTCCAAAATCCTGCCCAGTGTCTCACTTCTCCAACTGGATTCCCCCTTACAAAAGCACGTGCAGTTATGAACATCAGTGTATCAATCCACTGATGGATGCAACATACTTACTATCCTATCCCCTCTTCAGTATTCTGTTAATCCAATCAGGTTGATAATTAAGATTAACTGGCACAAGGATCAATTGTAGTTTGCTGAGCTTTCTCTTAATTGCATTTCACTAAGGAGAACCCAGTCAGCTTTTTTCAGGAATATACAGGCAAATTTAGTGGAAATACTATGGAGAATACCTTTTATGCATCATTGATCTCTTCAACAACCTCACGTCCTTTGGCCTCCCCTTACACGTGATTCCTTTTATGTCAAAAATGTAAGATTTTCAAAATTTTTTGCTCTGCTTTTTACCCTAAACTTGTGCTAAAAATCTGAACCCAGCAGTAAACATATCACAGCATGAATATTGGACTGCCTTTAAATTTTCTTTGCCATAGGAATTAGTCCACTTCCCTTAATCTCAATCTCCCTCAAAGTCTCAAAATTTGGGCAAATGTAGAGAGAATCTTTTTCCATGGTTTCATGCTTTCTAGACTGGTTTTTAATAAAGTCTTCATTTCCACCTAAAACCTCATGACCCTGCCTTTTATTTTCCCCATTTTGCTCCTCTTAGTTCTGATAGAAATCAACCATCAGGCTCTGAGTGAAGCATTTCTAGTGTTTTTCTAACACAGATCTGAAAATTTTTCTAAACTCCTCCCACAAACCAGTTCCAAATCTTCTGAACCACTTCTCCTATACAAATTTTCTGTATCAGTCAATTTTCTTCACTGTGACACAATTTCCATACCCTCAATTTACAGAAGAGGTTTAATTTGTCTCCCCATTTCAGCAAATTCAGTCCATGGTTAGCTGGTTCCAAGGCAGAAACCTCATTTTGGAAGGATAAGTTCAAACAAAAATATGCAGTTCATGTTGGCTGGGAAGCAGAGCAAGGGAACAGCACCAGAGTGGAGTGAGCCAGGAGCCATATGTAGTACCCAAGGTCACCCCTCTGTGACCCATCTGATACAGGAAGATATGTCCTTTACTATTCCGTGCATATTTCCTAATTCAGTCAGGTTGACTTATCATGATTAACTGTTAAGAACTGAAGATTTTAGGCCAAAACTTGGCTGCCTGCTTATCTACCTTGCTCCTAGAGACTTCAAGCTGAAATATCTCCATAACTCTCTGTATATCGGACATCGTGGTTTTTTTACAATAATATTCAGTCTTGACTCTGACAGTAAAATACCATCTCCTAAACCTACTACATTTTGGGGACTCATGATTATGAAATCTTGCAATGTTCTAACAATACCTACCTCTAGTTCTGATCTTTAACGGGCCACCACTGACTTTAATGATTCCAGAACCTGTCTTATCCACGAATTCCTAATGTCCTTTAAAAACCCTGATTCTTCCCATGCAATATGATCTGCTATGTCTCCTGGCCTATACATAGTTAATTAACCAGCAAACAGCAACATTAACTGTATAATAAAAGTAAGTTGTTTTAAAAAGTAAAATCTCAGGTTTACTTGTAATTAATGTCAGAGGAAAATAGTACTATTCTTATAAAATATGACTATATTTTCTCCACTAAAGAATGAAAGAAAAGAAAGTAATAAATTCTAAATATGCAAATGAAGACAATAGTATGCATAGGTTAAATTAAAATAGGCTTAGAACCCCGGCTTTCTGGCTTACAGCAGCAGCATAGGTGACTTGACCCTGAGCGACACGATGAGTAATATGGTTGATCTGACAAAGGAGGATGGCTCCTCTCTGCTACTGAATGTTTGGAGGAGAAGAGAGCTGAGCAGGACCATCACCTGGAGCTGCTGTCTCACAGCCCTCAGCACCAACACAGCATGAACCAAACACCTGTTGTGATGTAGCTTAACCAAGGAAGAAGTCAGAGACTGACGCACAGAGAAAATAGCATTTTCAACACTCAGGTAAAGGCCCACAGCCATCAACAGAGTAGAACTCGGTTTACATATAGAGCTAAAGACAGAAAACACAGCAGGAAGGAGGGATGGGTTTTATTTGAGTGAAAAGAAAAGATTTCCTTGTCACAACGTTTATTTTACATTGTCTTTGTCTTCCACCAATATAGATTGTTCATTGAAAAAAGGCATTATATCACCAGCAACACCCAATTAAATTACAAATATCCCTAAATGTGGAAATATATTATCCCATTAACTACCTCAAATGATATAGATGAAGACACTTTCCCCCAAAATTTGCCTGAGACATCCCTTTTGGCATAGTAATGAGAAAGAGATAAGTTTACACCAACCCTCTTAAATTTTACTATGCAATTTCTCATTATTCACAACAAAATTAAGTAGACAGTCTTGGTATGGAATATAAAAACATTTGTAATCTAGGCCATAGTTGCCTATGCATTTCTTTATCTCCTATTTCTCATTTATGTATCATTTTTATGTATATATGATTTTTATTTTGCCCATTGCCTCAAGACAATCCCTGGCATTTAACTAAATTCTATTCATCCCCTAATATACAATGGACCCTTAACTTACGAATTTAATTTGTTCTTGAGGGTTGGTTGTAACTCAAGTTAGTCCATGAAGGCTCAGGCTCCTCTACACAACCTTCAAAGTTTCTCTCCTGTACACAAGCAGATCTCAGTGTCCTTAAAGAGACATTGGCCCAGGATTTCTCAACCTCACACAGGAAAGGATGTTGTAATGTTCCTTCCAGAACTCTTTAAGGGTTAAATTTGTATCTGAGACCACCTGGAAGCAAAAGTGACCCACATTCCAGTCATAATTCAAGACTTTGTTTGTAAGTTAAACTAGAATGATGGTTGTAACCCAAGTTGTTCATATGTCAGGCCTGTCATAACTCAAGGGTCCACTGTATATAACTGGGGGGTTAATACTTTCACATCACTCTTCAATCATTTTGAATAGATAATTTTCTTATAAACTTTCAAAATACACTATACAAATTTCTTCACTTACATTCGCTTTGTTAATGTTCACATTACTTGTTTGTTTAATTTAAATAGAAGGTAGAAGCTATGTTATGCGGCCTTTATATAGTGAACCTCAGTGTTGACATATAGTAGGTGCTCAATAAATGAGGGAGAGATAACTAAATGACCTCAGATCCAGGGAACAACCCTTGGTAAACTGATCACAGTGAGATCTTCAGACTGCACAATAAATATCAAGTGAAAAATATTGTCCCTGTCTGATAATTTTATTACTGAGACTCACCCTACAAATGTATTCTGATGCATAGACCTTGTGTCCCACAGGAGAATTAAGCTGCCTCTATAGATTTCCTAGAAATCACTTGTATAAATCACCTAGGGAGAGATCTTGAAATAATAACTGTTTGAGAGTTTCCAGCAAGCACCAATGCAAAAAATAGAGTAAGCTAAGTGGAATACATCATTAAAAGATAAAATCTTCTTTCTTTTCCATATTTTAAATCCTTTAACTGCACTTAAATATTTAAAGCTTAGACTCTGGAGGAAATGAAGATCACACTGTTATCTCCAGAGTGATATCTCCATCCAGTGCTCCTGAAAAATATCATTACTTAAATGTTTTAAGAGTGCTCTGTTAATGGCAGGAATTCTTTTTCTTCAAACGCTTTGTCTTTGGTGAAGCCTAACAAACTACAAATCTGTATACCGAATTCCTAATATAATTAATAAAAGCATGTCACTGTACCACAGAATTGCTTCTGTAAAATTTGACTTCTGTTTTCCGCATCTTTTGCTTTCTTTTAGGAATTGGGATAGAGACTATTTTCTGAATGCCTACTTTATTTGACAAAAACAATATAGTGGGTGTTTACACACATTTTTTCCAAACATTACCCTGAGTTAAATATATTGTTTCTTGGGTTAGGGATTCAGCCTCTGCCGCTTTTGCAAATGCAAGATCTCCAGTACCAAAATAAATAAATAAATAAATAAATAAAAAATAGTTTCTATTTTATGTATGATGAAGTTGATATTTACTCCATTTGGAACACTTGTAAATGTATTTAAATACAGACTTGTAGGAAGAAACTTCTGGGCAGTCAATTATTCACAGCTATCCTAAAAACAATCTGAATACTTACAAGCACAACGATTCAAAACAAAGCAAAAAGAAAACCGAAAATAAACATACAGTCACAATAGAAAACAATATGAGACAAGAATGCATGGAGAAGACAAACTGAAATTTGATACCAAAATCTCAGCTTATATTAATCATAATTTTTATTGTTTATGTATTTTTCCAGCATATATATATATGTAATTATCAGTATAAGAAAATATTTGTCACTTCCACATAATAAATGTTGAAGTGCTGTTATTACTATATTTATGTATACCACTGTTCTTCAATATTATTAAAATACATTGTCTAATCTATATAGTATGTAATATGTCTACATGTAATACATAGGTATCATTATATTCCAGATTTTGAAGAGAGAAGTAAATTTTTTTAAAAAGTCTTCATACTCATTTGAATTCATTACTAGTTAATTATGTTTTAAGTTATATAAACGTCAGAGTACTAATTTATGATGCCTATTAGGAAGAACTGGAATAGTGTATGTAAATCAGGGAAGAAATAAAGAACAGAAGACAATGATAAAAAAAAGGATGATGAAAGAGAGAAATACAGAAGCTGATTATTAAGCAACTCTGTATCATTTAAATAAAACATGTAGAAATATTTTGGACCAAATACAGATTAATTAGATATGATGCAAAGGCTAAAATAATATCTAGCCTTGTATAGCTTTAGCTGAACCATTGTTCAGGAGAACAATGAAAATAAGACTAAAAGAACGATTTTTTTAAAAGTTCATCTTTAATGTCTAAGTGAATCTATATTTATAAAAATTACTTGAAAAATTAACATTGTCAACCAGTAATAACTTGTAAAATTATCCCTTCAAATACTAACTTTAAAATTGCAAATAGATTTCCTTGATTTCACAATACATGGTTGAATAATCTGTTAAGGTAAAGGAACAAAAAATGAAACTTGGAAAGCTAATACACACTTGCCAAGGTTAGTAAGGAGAATACTTTATTGTCAGTGTGCCTATCCATGGCCAAAAAACATTTGCAGATGAAAGATACCCCACCATTACTACTGTGCTATTTGAGACTGCACTGATGCCAGAGTGGAGTTTCATCTGTGACTCTTATATAGCATTTACCACATTAAATAGTCAGAGCAATCAAAATTATAAATATTACAACACTCTGCACTAGACTGGTTATTTTTAAAAGCATAGAAGTTAAGAAAAAAATTCAGAGCTCAATAATATGATATAAGACTCAACTAGGACTGGACATAGAAAATAACTGCTATTTCCACAAAGGACTTTTTTTTTCTGTGAACCTCCAAGTTCCGCAGAGATTCCAGAGAGAACAGTAAAATGTATGTAATATATAATAAAAGAAAGAATAATGAAAACTATATTCTAAAGAATTTAATTTGGGAAGCCAATATCATTAAAACATAATTGTGGTCTGAAATAAAGCAACAATATGAGTAGGAAAAGTAGAAGCCAATTTTCTAGAATACACATTTAACCCAAAAGTTAATTTTTCCAAAATATGACTGACCAACTCCGTGGTGTTTAAAGTCCAGTTTAAAAAATCTCAATCTACTATATTTCAGTAAATACCTTAGTGTAATAAAAATTCTAGTAACAGCACTGGTCCCATAAATCCTAAAATAGTATCATAAAATTATAGCTCTATGATCACTTCAGATTTTCAGTATCCCTTAAACAAAGTACATATCTCACTTACTTCTAGTTCTTAACCAGTTCATTACTAAATTTATGTCACAGTACCTAACATTTATCTGACGTTATTGTAGTCTTCTTTTGGTTATTATTTATTATCTGATTTCCTAAATATGAAACTGAATGGGTATCTTTGTAGTTCCAATGTTTGAAAGAGTTAATAATATAGGGTAGGTGCTCAAGAAATACTTGTTTATTGGAGAACTTATAGTTCAAACTTATTTAGATCATACAGTATACAAAGCACAAAATTAAATATGTACAATTTTTTTTCTATTCCATTAGAGACAATTTTAGAAATACAAAAGTAACCTGTTCATGACAATATTTCAGTTGTCAACCTAATATTTTTATGATAGCACATATGGTTGAAACAAGATAAAGCACTAATTTGTTACCCATAAGATAAAATGTTTATCTAGTGTCCTCTATAATCAGAAGTTGAAAATTTTCCTTTCAGATGTATTTACTCAAGCATCAGAATATTTGTGTGAAATAATTATCTAATTATTATGAGAAAGTAATTATAATAGAATAGTCAAAAATATAAATGGTATATTCAGTATTAGAAAATAAGTCAATACTTCTAATAGTAAGACAATGTTCTTTTCATCACTTCACATGTAGATATATGCCATTTTGGCTGTCTTTTAAGGTTGAAATAGGTAACATTGCTATTATATTTACATTGATTGAGTACTTTCATATTAGAATCAAGCTGAAAGTCATTGTCCTATAAAACATAAAAAAGTTCTCAATGTAAATATAAATGTTATGTCAATTACTTAAATTGAAAAACAGGAACAGTCAGTGTAGTAACTGGTGAATGTCTAAAATGCATAATCAATAGCCTCAATGGCATCAACTAGCTGTTTTATCTCAGAGTCTTGATCTATTCCAAGTCTTCCAGGTTACTTGTCATAAGTCCATGTGGAGGGGCAATCTAGTTATGTGTACTTAATATGATTCATGTAAGAATACCTATAGTTATTTTCTTTGTTTGTTTTTGTTTTTTTGGTACCAGGGATCGAACGCAGGTCCTTGAGCTTGCACAGCAGGTGGCGAAACCACTGAGCTAAATCCCCAGCCCTATAGTTATCTTCTTAACTTAAAATCTTAGAGGAAGGAAAAAGAATTGATACCTTAGTTTCCTTATTCATTAACACTTTCACTCTTTTTTTAAATACTGAGATTCAAAAGACAACACCATCAACTTTGAGAAAGGAATAGAAATATCTTTTGGTGATGCAAGAGAATTTCAAACCATGTCAACCCAAGGAGTAGAGAATGACACAACATAAACAGAAGGGGAAACTCTCTACCTGAGCACATCATGGCATCTGAGGTTATGCTCACATCTAGGTATTTCTTTCCAGATGGAGGGAGACTATTTAAATAGTCAACAAACGTGACTATGAGAGTACAAAATACCATTCTTTTAAACAGTGCTGACTTAGCCTTTTAAAAATATCATAATTCAACAAATATGTGCCAGACACAGCACAAATAACAAATAATGTTTTTAAATTCACTCATTAATGAAAAGTCTTGGAAATTATAGCTGTCATACAAGAAAGATATTAGAAGAGTGCTGATTAGTTACAAGATCATATATTGCAAATTGCTGCCATATTTGAAAGGAAAAAAAATAAGTAGAAGTAAAATGTCATTCACTATCTGAGATATAAGTAGGTCTTGGCATTCTAATATCTCTTGCATAAAGCTGACTTCAAATATGTTATTTATTTTTGAAATATAAATTGTTCTAGGTTTTCACTTTGGAACATAGTTTAAAAGATATTTCCTTAAATTAAATAGTCTCACATATGTAATAACCTGGAAAATAAACCAAATGTCATCATTTCCAACATTCACTATTGCCTTAAATTTGTTTCCTTTGACATAGTATAAATCTGCACAAAAAAAGAAATTACATTTCTCTGAATATAAAATGCTATTTTATGTGCTCTTGCATTATAAAACACAACAGTAATTTATTTGTTTTAATAGAAATATTTTGTCATATTTGCATTTTCATATTTCCAAATGTAACACGAGGACAAAGCTTACACTATATAATTGCGTTACTCCAGTAAATGATCTCTCTTTTTTTTTTTTTTTGTACCGGGGACCGAATTCTGGTCTTTGTGCTTGCGCAGCAGGCAGTGAAACCACTGAGCTAAATCCCCGGCCCAGTAAATGATCTTTTATGAAAGCCAAGGAAGTTGTATCTGAACAGTATATAAGATGATGTGTTATTATTAATTATATAATAATTTTCTATAACTCGGTTGTTCACTTAACATAAAATATATTTTTCTCTTTGACAAGAGAAAAAATAAATTACACAATTACCCTTCCCTGTTAACAGTAGCTGCATTAGAGCATGTCGGCCAGGACACTACCATCTTTAATCAGGTGTGTGGACACGCATAGAGGAAATGAAATAATTTGTAAGACTGAAAAAGTAAGAATCTTAATACTTACAGCTCATATAACAATGCCTTCCTTAAAATTGAAGAGATGGGCAAATCAATAAAATCTGAGCTATCACAATGTAGATGAAAAATATGACATAAGCACACATTAGTAACTTAATCACTGCTCTCCAATTCCTTTTTAACACCATTCTTATGGGTTCTTGAACCCTTTCTGGATTTACAAATCCCCTCTCCCTCCTGACAGCTCTACTGCTTTTCCTTTGTCAACCTGGACTACAAGCATAAGAAATCCTTGTGGCATTACCCTCCTGACAGTGTTGCCCCATTTTTATCACAAAATTCTGCCTCTTCACAGTGTGTTGCAAGGCTACATTAATAATACATCTACACTTTTGCACTGAAGAAGGTCCTCCCATATTTTGCTTCATAAAAATTAACCCTGCCAGTACAGACTGTTCTTGACAGAACAGTGGTTCAATTTAGGAATTTATTTTTATCTTGTGATAGTGCAAATGACACAGAGAATCAGTGTAAACCATATTTTGAATATCAAGTTTTCATCTTTTCTCAGAATAGTGATATGCAGTGTAATAATTTTGATGCTGAGCAGCTTTCAGCCAGCCATGTAATCTCCAGAGTGGACAGTCTGCACACAAGAGTGAACTATATTACTAAGCAATGATGTTCTGTAGATTAAGTGTAATGGATATATTTAAACCTACCAATTTTCAACTTAAGGAACTTTATCAGAATGTATGCCAACTACAAATAAGGAAATATCTGTTCTCTTTCAGCAGTGGTAGATCCCGTTCTTCTTTAAAGACTTTATTGACAGCCAGGAGACAGTTACTTCAGAGTCTCCAGGGTTTCCTTCCCTAGTTCTTCCTCCTAACTACATCTATGTAGGAGAGACTCAGGGTTTGTTTCTTATGCGGCCTTTCTCTGTATTTATCTGTGGAGAGGGAAGGGGCTCATTCACATAAAGGCATTGATTTCTACATATGTGACATTGGCACTGAAATTATGTTTGTTCCCTAAGCTTCTCACAAAACACTAGACTTATATCCTTGGCCAACAGGGACCTCCACTTGGGCTGGGTGTTTTATAGACAACTAATACTCAATAAATATTTCTTTTCTTTTTTTATTAATTATATTGGTACATTTAAGGTATACAACAAAATGACATTCATCATTGGGATCTTGTACCTTTACATGATGTATTTTGGTTCTTATTTCTTCCCCATTCCTCTGTCATCCTTTCAACCCCTCCATCCCTCCCTATGTACAAAAACTTTGTTTCGATTTTTTTCTCATATTAATTCCATTCCCTTCTTTCTTCTCCCCTATCCCTCCAATTTCCCCTTCCCCTTTGTACCTTTTCTTCCTATTTTACATTATCTAATATACCTTTTAGTCCTTATTTACATTTTCAGTTTCTAACACTAGAGAAACTATTTGGTATTTACACAATGTGTGTCCTACTTATTTCACTTAAAAGTATCACTTCAATGTGCATCCATGTAGCTATAAAGGTCTCTAGTTTCTCGTTCTTTTTGGCTGAGTAGTACTCCATTTTAATAAAAAAAAAAACCTCACATTTTATTTATCCAGTCCCAGTTGATGGGCAGTTGAGATGTTTCCAAGTTTTAGTTATCACAAATTGTGCTGCTCTGAACATGGGTGTACATACATCACTGTGGTATGATTCCTTTAATTCTTTGGAGAAGATACCAAGCAGGGAAATACCTGGGTCAAATGGAACTTCCAGGCCTAGTTCTTTGAGGTATCTCCATACTGATTTGCACAGTGGTTGCACCAGTCTACACTCCCACCAGCAGTGGAGTAGGGTTCCTCTTTCTCAACAGCCCCTCCAACATTTGTTATTGGTTGATTTCATGATGGCAGCCATTCTCTCTGGGGTGAGGTGGAATCTCAGTGTTGTTTTCATTGCACCTCTTGAATGACAAATTATGTTGAATATTTTTTCATATGTTTATTTGCTATTTCCACTTATTTGTCTGAGAAATATCTGTTCAATTCAGATGCCCATTTTTGGATTGGGTCTTGAGAGGTCTGATTTTTTAAAAATTCTTTATATATTCTAGATGGGAGACCTTTGTCTGAGGAACAGCAGGTGAAAATTGGTTCCCACATTGTGGGTTGTCTTTTCACACTGTTGGTGGTTACAAGTGCAGTGCAGAAGCTTTTTAGCAAGAAGAGATCCCACGTGTTGATTGTTTGTGCTAGTTCATGGGCAAAAGAGGTTTTGTTCATAAAATCTTTTCCTATACCAATGTCTTCAAGAGTTCCACCTAAGCTCTGTTCCATCTGGTTCAGCGTTTCCATTTTAATATTTAGATATTTAATCCATTTTAATTTTAGTTTAGTGTATGGTGAGAGATATAGGTCTAGTTTTAGTCTTTGGCAAATGGAAACCCAATTTTTCCAGCACCATTTATTAAAGAGGCTATCTTTCCTCCAGTGAGGGTGTTTGGCACCTTTGTTGAAGTTGAGGTGGCTGAGTGTGCCTGGAGTTGTTTCTGTATCTTCTAATCTGTTCCACTCATCCTTAGGTCTGTTTCTTTGCAAGTACCATGCTGTTTTTTTACCACAGTAGCATTGTAGGATAGTTTTAAGTTGGGGATTGTGATATCCACTACCTTGTCTTTGTTGCCTACAATTGCTTTTGCTATTTTAGGTCCCATCTTGTTCCAACTGAATTTTTCAATTGTTTTCTCAAGGTCTGAAGTATGCTGCTGGAATTTCAATTGGGATTGCATTGAATCTATATAGGAGTTTTGGAAGTATGGCCATTTTCACTATGTTGATTCTTGCTACCCAGAAGCAAGGGAAGTCTTTCTATTTTCTGATATCCTCTTCAATCTCTTTTTTCAGAGTGCTCTAGTTTTCAGAGAAGAGGTCTTTGATTCCTTTTGTTAGCTTGATTTCTAGGTATTTCAATATATGGATGCTATTGTGAAAGGAATGGATTGCCCCATTTCTCTCTCAGTGAGTCTGTTTTTCATGTGCACAAAAGCCATTGATTTTTGCATATTGAAATTGTATCCAGCTACCTTACTAAATTTAGTTATTAAGTCTAGAAGACTTTTGGTGGAGTTCTTGGTATCTTCTTTTATTTAGAGTATCATGTCATCTACAAATAATGACAATTTGACTTCTTTGTTTCCTGTCTTTATTCCTTTTATTTCTTTCTCTTGTCTAATTGCTGTGGCTAATGTTTCAAAAACCATATTCAACAGGAGTGGTGAAACTGGACATCCTTGTCTTTTTCCTGGTTTTAGTGTGAAGGATTGCAGTTTTTGTCCATTTAGTATGATACTGGTTGTTGGTTTTCCATAGATGACTTTTATCTGATTGAGGTAGAGGCCATCTATTTCAATTTTTTGTAGGGTTTTTATCATAAAGGCATGTTGGATGTTATCAAATGCTTTTTCTGCATCTATTCAAATGATCGTATGGTTTTTGTTACTGGTTTTATTAATATAGTGTATTATATTTATTGATTTGTGTATGTTGAACCATCCCTGCATCCATGGGATAAATCCCACTTGGTTAGGGTGTATGATCTACTTGATGATCTTCTGCATTCTATTTGCCAGTATCTTGTTAAGGATTTTTGCGTCTATGTTCATAAGTGAGATTGGTCTATAGTTTTATTTTTTGGTTGGGTTGTTTTCTGCTTTTGGGATTAAGGTGACGCTTGCTTCTAGGAATGAATTTGTGAGTATTGCTTCCCTTTCAACGTCACTGAAGAGTTTAAACAGTAGTGGCAGTAGTTCCTCTCTAAATATTTTGTAGGATTCAGCAGTGTAGCCATCAGGAACTGCAGTTTTCTTAGTTGCTAAGTTTTTAATTACATTTCAATTTCATTTATTGATATTGAGTCATTTAGAATTTTTAGGTCTTCTTCATTCAACTTGGGTTATTCATAAGTTTCTAGGAATCTGTCCATTTCTTCTGTGTTTTCCATCTTATTGGCATATAGGTTCTCAAAGTAGGTATTGATGATCCTCTGGATTTCGGCTGGGTCTGTTGTAATTTCACCCCTTTCGTTCCTAATTGCATGGATTTGGGCTTTTTCTTTCCTTTTTCTGATAAGGTTGGCTAAGGTTTTATCAATTTTGTTTATTCTTTCAAAGAACCAACTCTCGGCCTCATTAATTTTTTGTATCATTCTCTTAGTCTCCACTGAATTGATTTCTCCTCTAATCTTTATAATTTCCTCCCTTGTATGAGCTTTGGGTTTGTCTTGCTCGTCTTGCTCTAGAAGCTTGAGGTTCAGGATCAGGTTGCATAATTGAGCTAGCTCTGTTTTCCTAATGTGAGTATTCATTGCTATGAATTTCCCTCATAAGACTGTTTTCATCATATCCCATAAATTCTGATATATTGTATTGGCATTGGCATTTAGTTGTAGCAATTGTTTGATTTCTTCTTTAATTTCCTCTGTGACCCATTGGTTATTCAGAAGTGTGTTGTTCAGTTTTGACATGTCTATGAAAGTCCTGAGGTTTCTTTTGCTGTTTGACTCCAATTTAATTGCACTATGGTCTGATAATATACAGGAGACAACTTCAATTCCTTTGCACTTATTTAACATGTTCTATGAGTGAGTATGTGGTCTATTTTAGAGAACCATCCATGTGCTGCTGAAAAGAAAGTGTATTCTGATTTTGTGGGGTGGAACACTCTGTAAACATGTAAAGTTCATTTGTTCAAGAGTTTGATTGAGTTCTATTATTTCATTGCTCATTTTTTGTCTAGTTGATCTATATCTATTTGTGAAAGTGGGGTATTAAGGTCCCCCACTACTATTGTATTGGTGTACGTATGACTTTTCGTGTCTGTTAGTATTTGTTTTATATAGTTGCTCACAATACTGCTTGGTGCATATATATTAATGATTGTCATCTCTTCCTCTTGGATTGTTTCCTTTACAAGGATGTGGTCTCCTTCTTTGTCTCTCTCTCTCTTTTTTTTTTTTTGGTACTGGGGATCGAACTCAGGTCCTTGTGCTTGCAAGGCAAGCAGACAAACCACTGAGCTAAAGCCTGGCCCTTCTTTGTCTTTTAATCAGTGTTGGTTTGAAATCCACTTGATCTGCAAAGAGGATAGCTAGTCCTGATTTTTTTCGACTTCTTGTTCCCTGGAGTATTGTTGTATACCCTTTAAGTTTCAGTCTATGAGTTTCTTTATTTTCCCTTAGATTCTTTTACTAGTATGTGTTAGGTATACAATACATTTACATTTATCTTTGGGTACTTGTACCTTTACATGATATATCTTGGTTATTGTTTTCCCCAATTTTCTGTCCTCCCTTCACCCCCTCCCCCCTTCCCGATTTACAAAGAGTTTGTTTCCATTTTTTCCTTTTCTCATAATTTTTCCTTTCCGTTCTTTCCTTTTCCCTACCCCTCCCACTTCCCCTATCACATTGGACTTTTTCTTTCTATTTCATTTTACCAATTGTTCATTTTAATCATTATTTACACTTTCAGTTTCTCACACCAGAGAAACTATTTGGTTTTTACATATGTGAGTCCTATTTATTTTACTTAAGATTATGCCCTAAATATGCATCCATTTAGCGATAAATGTCTCTAGTTTCTCATTCTTTATGGCTGGGTAGTACCTCATTTTATACAAAAAAGCCACATCTTCTTTATCCAGTTTCCAGTTGATGGGCACTTAGGCTGTTTCCAAGCTTTCGCTATTACAAACTCTACTGCTATAATCATGGGTGCACGTACATCACTGTGGGATGATTCTTTTAATTCTTTGGGGAAGATACCCAGCAGGGGAATAGCTGGATCAAATGGGACCTCTAGCCCTAGTTCGTTGAGGTATCTCCATACTGATTTCTACAGTGTTTGCAACAGTCTGCACTCTCACTAATAAGAAAGAAAGGTTCCCTTCTCCTCACAACCCCAGCAACATTTGTTATTGGTTAATTTCTTGATAGCAGCCATTCTTTCTGGGTTGAGGTAAAATCTCAGTGTTGTTTTCATCTGCATCTGTCCAATGACCAGTGCTGTTGAACATTTTTTCTTATGTTTATTTGCTGCTTGTACTTCTTTGTCTAAAATGTCTGTATTTCAGATGCCCATTTCTGAATTGGGTCTTTAAATTTTGGGATTCTGATTTTTTTAAAGTTCTTTATATATTGTTGACAGTAGTCCTTTGTCTGAGGTACAGCTGCTAAAAATTTTTTTCCTCATTGTAGGTTGTCTCTTAGCTTTGTCAGTGGTTTCTCTTGCAGTGCAGAAGCTTTTTGGTAGGAAGATATCCCAGTTGTTTATTCTTTGTGCTAGTTCCCGTGTTACTGAGGTTTTGTTCATAAAGTATTTTCCCATGCCAACGTCTTCAAGAGTTCTACCTAATGTATCTTCCAGCAAGTTTAATGTTTCTGTTTTGGTATTTAGATATTTAATCCACTTCAATCTTCATTTAGTGCATGGTGATAGATATGGGTCTAGTTTTTTTTGGTGGTTTGGTTTGGTTTGGTTTGGTTTGTTTTTTTTTTTTGGTACCAGGGATTGAACTCAGGACCTTGCACTTGCAAGGCAGGCAGCTGTACCACTGAGGTAAATCCCCAGCCCTTATGGGTCTAGTTCTAATTTATTAAAGAGGCTACCTTTCCTCCAGTGAGGGGGGTTGGCTCCTTTGTCAAAGATGAGGTGGTTGAGTATGTCTGGAATTGTTTCTGCATCTTCTCATCTATTGCAATGATCCTCAGGTCTGTTTTGTTGGTAGTACCATGCTGTTTTAATCACAGTAGCTTTGTAGTTAGTTCCAAGTGGGGGATTGGGGTAGCCCCTGCCATGTCTCTGTTGCCTAGAATTGCATTTGTAATTCTAGGTCTCTTCTGGTTCCAAATGAATTTTTGGATTGTTTTCTCTAGTTCTGTGAAATATATTGTTGGAATTTCCATCAGCATTGCATTAAATCTATATAGCAGTTTTGGAAGTATGACCATTTTCACTATATTGGCTCTTCCTATCCAGGAGCAAGAGATATCTTTCCATTTTCTTATATCTTCTTCAATCTCTTTTATCAGAGTCCTGTTGGTTCTAGTGAAGAGGTCTTTTGCTTCCTTTGTTAGATTGATTCCTAGATATTTCATTTTTTATATTATTTTGAAAGGAATTGTTGCCCTGATTTTTCTCTCAGTGAGTCTGTTATTTGTGAAAAAGAAAGCTATTGTCTTTTGAGTGCTGACTTTGTATCCAGCTACTCTACCAAATCTGTCAATTAAGTCTAGAAGTCTTTTGGCAGAGTTTATTTTTTGTTTCTATGTAGACTATCATATCATCAGCAAATAATGACAGTTTAACTACATCCTGCCCTATCTTTATTCCTTTTATTTATTTCTCTTGTCTAATTGCTGTGGCTAATGTTTTCAGAACTATATTGAATAGGAGTGGAGATAGTGGGCATCCTTGACTTGTTCCTGATTTTAGCATGAATGCTTTCAGGTTTTGACCATTTAATATGATGTTGGTTGTGGGTTTTTCATAGATAGCCTTAATTAAGTTGAGATAAAGACCTTCTATTCCAATTTTCTGTAGGGTTTTACCATGAATGGGTGTTGGATCTTCTCAAATGCTTTTTCTGCATCTAATAAGATGGTCATAGGGTTTTTGTCCTTGGCTCTGTTAATATAGTGTAGTACATTTTTTGATTTATGTATGTTGAACCATCCTTTCATCCATGGGATAAATCAAATTTAGTCAGGGTGTATGATCTTGATGATCCTCTCTATTCTGTTTGCCAGTATCTTGTTGAGGATTTTTGTATCTATGTTCATTAGGTAGATTGGCCTTTAATTCTCTTTTTTGGTTGGGTTTTTGCCTGGTTTTGGAATCAAAGTAACACTTGTTTCCAAGAACAAATTTGGAAGTATTGCTTCTTTTCAATTTCATTGAAGAGTTTAAAGAGTAATGGTGATAGTTCTTCTCTAAATGTCTTGTAGATTTCAGCAGTGAAGCCATCAAGACTATGGCTTTTCTTTGTTGGTAAATGTTTTATTACATTTTCAATTTCACTGATTGTAATTGGAGTATTTAGAATTATTATATCTTCTTCATTTAACTTTGGCAATTGGTATGTGAAAGGGTCTCCAAAAAAGAGGGGCACACAAATGTTCAAGCAGCAAGCTTTATTGGGGTGGCAGTCTGCAGCCTGCCAGGTTGACTCACAAAATGGAGACCCACAGCAGCATGAGCTGAGCTGGAGACTTTTATGGTGTTCTTGCATGTGGGAGAGCACGTAGTCTGTTGGTGGGGGTGGGTGACTGTGGTTAGGGCATATACCAACAAGTTTTGGTTGGGGGATGGAGTAATAGGCTCCACGAAGTCCCTATCTTATGGGAACTTCTGGTGGGATGGAGTGACATCCTCCAGGAGGTCCCTATCTTACTGGAACATTTGGTCAGGAAACTGGTGGGGCAGAAAAGGTCCTAACTAGGTAGGAGGTCATTAACTAGGAGCAATCGAACCTTAGTTATGTGGAAGATCTGTTTGCCTTTATGGGAAGAGAACAGGGTGGGGTGGAGGCTTATTCTTGCAGGGGTTTTGGAATACCTAACAGTATGTATCTAGGAATCTATCCACTTCTTCTGTGTTTTCCACTTTCTTAGAGTACAGGTTCTCAAAGTAGGTATTGATGATCAGGATTTCTGCAGGATCTGATGTGACTTCACTTTTTCGTTCTTAATTGCACGGATTTGAGACTTTCTTTCCTTTTTTAAATAAGGTTCGTTAAGGGTTTATCAATTTTATTTATTCTTTTGAAAAACCAACTCTTTGATTCATTGATTTTCTATATCATTTTCTTAGTTTCCATTGCACTGATTTTTTCTCTGATCTTCATCATTTCCTCTCTTGTATGAGGTTTGAGTTTGTCATGCTCTTCTTTTGCTAGGAGCTTGAGATTCAGCATTAGGTTGTTTATTTGACTTCTCTCTGTTTTCCTAATATGGGCATTTACTGATATGAATTTCCCTCATAGAACTGCTTTCATTGTGTCCCATAAAGTCCTGTATGTTGTACTGGCATTATCTTTTACTTGTAGAAACTGTGTAATTTCTTCTTTAATTTCCTCCGTGACCCATTGGTTGTTCAGGAGAGTGTTATTCAAATTCCATGTGTTTGGGGGTTTTTGTGGTTTCTTATGCTATTGATCTCCAATTTTGTTGCACTATGTTCTGATAATATACAGGGGATAACTTCAGGTTTTTTTCCATTTACTTAAACATGCTCTATGAGCTAACATGTGGTCTATTTTGGAGCATGACCCATGTGTAGCCAAAAATAATGTATATTGTGATTTTGTGGGGTGACACTCTGTAGACATCTATTAAGTCCATTTGTTCAAAAGCTTGGTTCAGTTCCAGAATTTCATTGTTGATATTTTTGTCTATATGATCTATTTGTGACAGTAGGGTATTGACAACCCCCATTACAATTGCATTAGTGCTTATTTGGTTTTTCATGTCCATTAATATATATTTTCTTTAGTTGGGGTCATTCGTATTTGGTGCATATATATTTATGATTGTCATCTCTTCCTCTTGATTGTTCCCTTCACAAAGATGTAGTGACCATCTTTGTCTCTTTTAATTAGTTTTGGTTTGAAATCTATTTTGTCTGCAAATAAAATTGCTACCTCTGCTTTTTTCTGGGTACCTGTGGCGTGGAGAACTGTTTTCCATCCTTTTACTTTCAGGCTATGAATTTCTTTTTGAGTTAGGTGTATTTCTTTTACACAGCATATTGTTGGATTTTGCTTCTTGATCCATTCTGCCAGTCTACTTCTTTTGATTGGTGAACTGAGGCCATTAATATGGATGGTAATAATTGATAGATATTGATTCATCCTTGTCATGATAATTTGAATTTTATTGGCTCATTTTATAGCTCTGCTTCATAGCCAGTAGTAGAATCAAAACTGTTGATACTATTTTCATTTGATTATTGACCAGTCATATTCATTTTATCAGCATAAAATTAAAGTAGCAGCTTGGCATCCTAAAAGAGGAACAAAATTTTACTTAGTTTTCATTGTAAAGGAAGAAAACAGGAATGTATTTATGACCTCACATACATTCCTTTAGCATATTAAACAAGTAGCATATTCTACCCTACCCCATTTTATTTTATGATGTCACACTTTATTAAAAATAGTGAGGTTCTGACCACTTTTCTACACATTTATCTCTTTAATCATATTATTCTTTCTTGAAATACAATAATCATAACTTAGTTGTTGAGCAGGGTAGTCTAGTGAATGACAACATGCTCTCACTGAATGGAATACTATTGAAGCTATCAATCTCTCATGTCAATCTACACAATGACATTCATACTTAGGAATTTATCAAGGAAAATAGTAGTTTAAAAATGAAAGTTTCCTCAGGTGTAACAAAAACAAGCTTGTTATCAATTCAATGACATATTTTAATGATAAGTCTGGGAAAAATTAAATTTGGGTTTAAATTACTACCCTTCTTGAAAGCATTTACTACAAAAAATTTAAATGTGAATTGTGATACTGTTAATTAGTTGCAAACCTATTTATGAATTAGACTATGACTCTAAGAGACCTACAGAAAATGAACATTGTCCAAAGAAAGTGAGTCCTGTAACACTGATTGCTTGAGAAGAGTAAATCTTCTTAAACATAACCTATCACGCATTTCAAAGAAAGTTTCTCAAATTTACAAGAAATCAGAATGCCTATTTACAGAAAAAAGGAATATAGATAAATAAATTGCATGCCAATATAATATTTTGCTTCATATAGTATTTTTAAATGTGAAGTTCACTGTGATTGCACAGAACAACTTTTGGAGTTCTTTCCAGTTGGGTAATTCCTAGATATGATAGAATGTCTTTTCTCTCATCACACTACCAGAGGAATGTTGCTTTAGAAGTCTAGTCATTCACAGACAGTATTCTGAGTCTTAGGGGATCAATGGTTCATAACAGTGCCTCTCTCCTTTCTGGCAAGGTTGTGACTATTTGACAGGATTTGTTCAAAACAGATCCATAATGGGAAGAACAAGAGGCATTACTGGCAGAATTGCATAGAGATGATTGCCTTTTCTGTTTTTGGCTGTAGCTGGTGCTATTTAGCCATCATCTTATGAAAACAAAGCTCAGCCATGCCTTTTTAAATGGAGCAAATGAGCTAAGCTAAAAATAGGCCTTCATTTCATTGAGCTCAGTCACACAGTTGTACCTGGTGAGTATTTGTCTTTGAATGGCAAACTCTACCAAAGTGGATGGTAGAGTTTTCTTTTCATGTGCTGATATAGATCACACCATGATGTTTTATTTAATTCTAAGTTCTATAGATGAAAAATTTCTCTTGAAGCAGCATAGTGAATCTCTATCAACTCTGGCTGGGGAATACTTTATCCATATCTGGAAAAAGAGACAGATAATTTCATTTCTTTTAAGAATTCATCCTATAACATTATGTTTGTCTTCTTATAGGTAATTTATTTATGCAAAACTTTAAATACAAAGAATTCTTTACAAAATATCATTTAAAATGTGAGGCTTTATTTCTTGTAAGTTAAATTTGATTTCATTGACAAAAAATTATTGATTGACCTTTAAGAATGTAACCATCTTTTTTCTACCAATACATCTCAAATAAATAATAATCCATCTTCTCTCCAATACATTTTTGAAAGTGAGGTTTTTTTGTTATATGAAATAAATTTTCCAGATGTACAAACAACACTTCATATCATTGCCATTTAAGTGTATTTCAATGTTAACATTAATTACAGTTTTATCAAGTGGAACAAAATAAATATAACAATAAAAATGTTTTAAAAAGATTAACTTGCAAAGGCAATAGTTTAAAATTTATGCTTTGATTCAAAATGGATCTATGTGATTAACAACTTTTTTATTAACAGAGTGGTAGATAAAATTTCAGTCTTGTTATTCCACAATCCTAATGGAAATGAGCACTTCATGTCAATTTTCTTAGATAACTTTTATTGAAATCAATATTTTCAAGTTTTCTTTTTCTATTATAAAAATGGCATTAGTCAAACCTATGTAATTAAAAAGACATTTATGTGGGCTGGGGATTTAGCTCAGTGGCTCCGCTGCCTGCTTCGCAAGCACAAGCACCCGAGTTTGATCCCCGGTACCAAAAAAAAAAAAAAAAAACCCAAAAAAACCCACGTTTATGTATGTTCATTTTTGTTTGTTTGTTTTGTTTTGTTTTGTTACCCGGGATCGAACTTGGGTCCTTGTGCTTGCGCAGCAGGCAGCGAAACTACTGAGCTAAATCCCCGGCCCTGTATGTTTATATTTTACAGCTTACTCTTTTTCAAAGTTTTGCTTTGTTTAATTTTCATATTATCCTGAAATATTTCAACCAGAAGAATAGTATAGTTTTCTACAACTTTTTGGATTCTACCATATTTCTATTGAATTACTCGTAACAATTTACATTCTATGTATGTTAGGATAATAACTCCCCTTTCTTTCACATGTTTAAAAATGCATGATATTTTCAGAATTTTTTTCAAATTTACTGGGAGAGAAATTTTAGTGACTTCCCATCAGATTTTTTTTCAGTTCCTTTTTTAATCATCATTTTGCCTGCTAAATGCTACCTTCAAGCAAGAGAAGTACTTGTTCATGTTTTGTGTTCCAAAGTAACCCTTGATATTTTCCTGTCTTCTTTTATTCTTCATAATGTTTATCATTAGTTTACGCCTCATATAATTTACTTACCTAATCACCTTTGACTTATTTTCAAGGTGTATATTGGCCATTTTTGTTGTATACTTCCAAAGTGGATTATTTGGGTTTTGAATCTGAGAAATATTATTTTTCAAAAATTATTGTAGAGTAGGACCTGGTGATACACACCTCTAATCCCAGAACTCTGGAAAGCTGAGGCAGGAGGATTACAAATTCAAGGCCAGCCTGAGTAATTTAGGGATTTAGCAAATCCCCATCTCAAAAAAATTTTTAAAATTAAAAATGGCTAGTAATATAGCATGGTGCCCCAATACCAAAAAAATATCTAGTGTAATTTCTTCTATTAACTCTGTAAGGATTACTTGTATCTTTTTACTCTGCTATAATATATTGATATATATTATTAAACATATTAAGAGATATATATAGATAAATATAAATAAAAATATATATCCTCTATACTTCTTATAAAACAGTAAAATTTTATTAAATTAACATGGTACCAAAAATGTTAAGAATATGAATGTGTACATGTTCATAAACACCATTTCCCTATATTGTACATAGATATTAAGAATATTATCATTTTACCCACACTCTCTTAATACCCCCACTAGTTATCCTAGACAAGGTGACAAGTGTATTCGTTTCTAAAACTTATAGATTAGTTTTGCCTGCTTTTGAAATGCATATAATTGGCACCAATAATATATATTGATTTAAGAATGATTATCTTACTTCATATTAATGCATAGAAATTATTCAAGTTGGTGCATAAAGTCATGTTTCATTCAATCTCCTTGTGTATAGTGTTCCACTGTATACATATATATGGCTATACATGAACCCAAATTTCTGTTGATGAACATTTAGATGAATTCTAGAAGTAGGAATAATGCTGCTTTGAATCTTTATGCATATAAGTTTTCTCTGTGAACATAAAACCAAGAGTATAATTTCAAGGTTAAACAAGAAGCATATTTTCAGTTTTAGTAGACTCTACCTCAGAGTTTTTAAAAGTGCTTTATCTCTGTCTCTACTGATGTCTCTATTTTAACCAAGAACTAATTTCTGAATTGATACAAGAAGTGCAGACCTACTCCTGAATCCTAAGGTCTAGTTTGTGGTAGTATTGTTAGAAATTATCCTATGCTCCATATAGTGGACTTACTCACTGCAGATACCTTTAATACCACAGGACTTTCCAAATTACATATGCTAAATGGCAAGATGCTTGTACCTTAGCCCAAAGCTGTAGCAAATATGCTCTAGTTCTGGGTCTCTCTCAAATTTGACTGCATTTTCTGTCATTGGGTAGTTGTGACAAAGAGTGTCACACTGTTTTGACTCAAGAACTGGAGAAATATGCCTGTAAGAAGTGTTGTACTTTTTCCTTGCTAGTGGAAAATCTAATAATCAAAAATACACTCTTTACCTTACAGAAGATATATACACCATACAAGTGAACTGCCAAAATCTTTTCTGATATCATAGATCTTTGGTTATTCAGAGTTTGTCTCTCACCAGCTAGAGTACATTTGCTTACTATGACCTCCAATATGATAGCTAATTCTGACTTATTTTTTGATTAATATAAAGTCATTCATTGATATAGTTGACCATTTTGATGTTCAGCAGATATTCAAGTTTTCTGGTATCATAGTATCATATTAGAACAATAAGAAGTCTAACTGATACATGAACTCAAGGCAAGATGGTTACCTGCTAATGTCACCACTGATTTGCTGTAAGAAAGATATCAAATTCAGCACAGTGGCTGCCCCTTGAGCAAAACATTTGACTTCATGTCCAATAAGCATCATAGGGTCTGGGTATTCTTTTATTTCAATCAACAGTTTCCCAAATGAGTTCTCCAGATAAACAGAAACAATGAGGTGTGTGTGTGTGTGTGTGTGTAGAGAGAGAGAGAGAGAGAGAGATAAAGAGAGAGAGAGAGTTATACATAAGTCAGTTCATATAATTATGAAAGTTGCCAGTTTCAAAATTTTCAGATTTCAAAATTTTCAGGGTGAGCCAGCCTGGTGGTGACCCAAGGAATAAATTATGTTATAGTTTAACCCCAAATCCCTTTTGCTAGCAGAAGTCTCTCTTCTTCCAGGTCACTCATTTTCTATTGGATAAGAATCACTCATTTTATGGAGAGTAATCTCCTTTAATCAAAGCTTATTGATTTTAAATGTTGATCTCATTTAAAAATACCTTGATGAAGTATTAAGAATACTGTTCAACTAAATACTGTATCTGGGTAGCATGGCCCAGTTGAGTTGATGCATAAAATTAACCATTGTATCAATTAGTTCTATCTGAAAATGAATGAAGAAATTACTAGCAATATACTTATTTTTGAGTGGTAGGCACCTTCTTAATCAAGAAAGGCCCTTTCATTTAGTAAAAGAATTAATTGTATGAGAACTGGTCCAGCTTCTTGGTCAAACATTCCTGATTTATTTTTACTATAAAAATTTAGCAATATCTTGGTCCTGCACATACACGTTTTTCATTAGAAAAACCCCATGCACTTAACCATGCCTTTTGCTGGTACAAATTATGAAGCTCTGATTGTTAACCTCATTTCGTAGCACATTTTGATAAATGCAGTAACTTTGGTTTTGACATAAAAAAATCACAATTTGGATTCTATAACTCTGAGATCCTATCATTAGGGACAACGATCCCATTTTAACAGCATCTTCTATTCCTACACTTGGCTCATAAAGGAGAGTCACCAATGAGTCTGGAATGATGCGGCGCCATCTCGCCAGCACATCCTCTACTGCTTTGATAAACATCTTCCTTCAGAATCTTCTGCAGAACATATTTGCCTGGCTAATCTTCTAATTTTTTCAGTTTCCCCCTCTAGTAACCTCCTAACTTTTTGATTTATTTTCTGCTACCTAAGTACTGTATTGCATTGCCTAATACTAGAACTATTAATTTATTTAGTGCAAGCCATCATTTTTCCTCTTCTTCTGAGATTCATCCTAAAATTTTCATTGTCTCTTCCAGCCCTTGGCAGGGAATTTTAGGTTGTCTGTATCATTTTGTTTCAGATAGTTGAGTAATGACTAATAAGCAGTTAGAAAGGGCCTGGACCCAAGATTGGGTCAGACCAGAGAAGAGAAAAACGAGGCCTGTGGTAGAGTATAGAGTTGATAGAAACTAGGAGACATTTTGGCTAGGACTGCAAGCTTCCCCAGAAATAAACAACAGGCCAAAGCTGTACTGTAATTAGAACCATCTAGTCCAGTATGCCTGAATAATGTAAGAAACATGTAGAAATAACCTTAAAAACATGTAGATAGATGACCAGCACACTCTGACCCTCGTTGCTACCCCTTCTGGAAATGCCCTTGTTCTTCTCCATGCTATTTACCATTGCTAACATCTTATTTTTCCATCGGATCAGTTAGCTAAATGACTATTCTTATAATTCTATAGGTTGATTACAGATTGAACCTAAGGAACCTTTGATGTGATTTTTCTGTATAAAACACTCTAGAAAAAGAGCCTCAGATACAACACACTTTTGGAACCCCTCCTGCCTCTCAGGAACTTTTTTTAAACAAAACTCTTTACCTCCTTTGTCCTTGAGCCTGTTCTTCAGCATTGTGAGGCACAAACTGGACACATCTAACAGGCTGGAAGTTACTTCCCTAAAATAATTCCACTGTCTGCCAGCTTCTGTCTTTTCAGTTGATAAGCCAACTGTTTGTGTTACATTTTCTCTTTCTTTCCTAGCTTCTATTTTATTTGCTTGTAATGTCCCCATTCTTTTAATTTTTTCTTCAGATTTTTTGAAATTTTTAAACTCTGTGTTCTAGTATGGATAATATGCATACAGGTTTCTTCCAGCTTGCTTATTTTCTCTTCATTTTAATGTTAGGAAGCAGATATCTGCTTTTATTTTGTAATATGTTTTATTTGTTCTAATTTTTTTCTATTTCTCCAAGATTTTAAATACTTTACCAGTCATTTTATAGACTCTGCATTATTATCACATTATCTTGGGTTCTTGGAAACTTAAACTTGCTATTTTTAGTGACTGATGATACACATATAATATTTATAATACAAAAAGTCGTAGTGTACCTTTTTCAAGACAATCACATTTCTTTGACCTCAACTCTATATTAAATTCTTTAATTTTTCACTGCATATTTTGTTTTTTACTCATGGGGAGCTTTACTTCATTGTTAATTCAACCAAACTATTTGAAAAAGAATTTCATAACTTTTTCATAATTATTATTCAGTTATCTCATAACTTCTGAGAATAGTTATGACACTGTGTTAACTTAGGGAAATAAAGACATGTAGATTGCACAAGTGATTAAAATAGTGGAATAAAGTACACTAAAAATGAAAGTATAATGTTCAGAAAGATTGATGGAACCTTGTGTTCAAATGAAAATATATTAAGAATTATCAATAAGGAAAGAAAGATAGCTTACACAGTTATTTACGGAAAATACAAAATAATATCTTTAACAAATAAATACTTGCACACAAATTACAAGCTTAGCATTATTTATATTAGTTAAAATGTGGAATTGACTCAAATCTTCATCATTGGAGGAGTGGGTAAACATGATTATTTAGCCATAAAGTAAATGAAGAACTGCTCCATCCATCATGAGCATAAAAATCTTTATGATGACTGAAAGAAAGCACATATTATCTGACTATATTTATATGAAATATCAAGAATATTTAAATCCATAGAGATAGAAATAGATGGGTGATTGTCAATGTCTGTAAACAGAAAGAAGACAAAATTGGTGCACTAAAGAAATCAATAAATTTGACTATTAGGAAAAAATGAAAATCTAAATTAGAAAATAAAAAATGAGAAAGTGATATCACAATAGTCTATACATATAAAAGAATAGCAAGAAAATATTGTAAACAAATTTATGCCTATGTATTTGACAAATACAAAATCAACAAATTCATCAAGTATGTTTTTATGTGGCATAGTGATTACTTTAGACACAAATAGGGGGCACATAGATAGATATGATAGATATAAATATATTGACAAAAAGTATATATAACTGAATGTAGAAATGGGAATTATGAATAGCTAGAAAAATAAATCGATAAAAGCATATGTTAAAATAACCTTGGCATTTACACTTTTAGGTGTTTACATGATTCAGGTTAAACCAAAATGCTTTTTCAAATTCTTGTATCATGTCTGTGGGGAGAAACACCACATGCATGGCTTCTTAAACACAGGGGAATCTCATTTGCAATTGGTAACTCACAAGAGAAATGAAAATGTGATTAAGCTAACCATGTACAACATTGTTCTGGTTTTATCTTTCTACACATTACGTTTCCTACAAAAAGAATTTTTAAAATGATGCTATTACTTTAATAGCTTCTATTTGGATTCTGAATTTTCATTGTGCCAGTTATCCGATTTCACTTATATGACGAAATTTGTGGGCTGCCTGGCTATTTTAATGTATTGCCTTTTATACTGTAATTGAGAGAAGTCTCCAATGAATAAAATAAATGGTTTCAGAGGGTTCTTAAGCCCTCAACAGGCATCAGCTAAAATGTTAAGAGTGCCTCCAAATCCCAACAGTGCTATATTTTCTAACCATGAAAGAAATGTCATTATTGTAAATTCCCAGCTTCTCTCTGAAAATCTCGTACTAGATCCCTTGAGCACCAGTTCAGTTAATTAATTCAAACAATTTCCTTTCTAATCTCTGAAATATTTTCATATTTAAAACAATAAATGAAATACTTAAGGGGGTACACTCATTGTTGGTCATTAATATGCCAGGGAATTAGAAAAATTATTCCTCGTTTTAAGTGACAGGAATAATGTCTTTTTTTTTTCTTTCCAATGGTTCTGACCTGGACAAGGTTAAAAGCATGGCTTCTCTGCTTTCTCTGAATTTAAGAAAATCCTATTTTCCACTTGCTTTCCTTTTAACACACATCCGAATACACTTCCTTCTCTTTCAGCAATAAATTTGATATGCAGCATGATAGGTTATGCCAATTTAAAGATTAAATTAGTTAATAATAAGTTTGAAATTAATGATTAGTTTAGAAGAAGAGTAATTGCATTTTCCTTGAACCAGTACATAAGGTTAATGCAGTTGGGAGTGTGATGGCTGCACTAATTTTGACACTAATTGGCGATTGTGTTACATGTTAAGATAAGGAGTCAGCATGAACAAATCCTTGTGAGGTTTGCAGGAAGACAAAGCTATTAGTTCTCAAACCTGCTTTTATCCATTTGAATGATTGGTTTAACTTTATGAAGTGTTGGTCTGTGACCTTCACGAGAAATTTTCATAGCCTTGAATGTCTTCAACTCTAGATTATCGAGCTGAAATAAAACACAGAAGGGTCGGTGATTTAGCTCAGTGGTTTCGCCACCTGCTGTGCAAGTGTAAGAACCCGAGTTCGATCCCCGGTACCAAAAAAAGAAAACACAGAAATAACTCTTTTTTTCCTGTGAAATAAAATCAGCCATATATTTGCTTATATGACTCTAATCATTCAATCTCATAAAATTGAGTATCTCTATGGGAAAAATTCATGAGATGAAAAGATGACCAGGTTTATAATTATTCATATTGTTTTGTGCATATATAGCTCATACACCATCTTCTCATTTTGTAACCACTATACATTTAATCTTCATATAAGCACATAAGCACACAAACAAATTCCCACAAGTTTGATTTGGCATTGTCAAAGAAGAATCTGAAGATTTAGGGGTAGGTTGGTAGAATTACACATAGCTCATTGTCCACAACACTACGAAGACAGAAAGGGGGAAAATGGAGACAATTCCTACAAATTCCAGCTCAGAAACATACATGTTACTGGATCAACCTTGCCTCTTGCGGTCAGTCAAAAGCAGCAACATTTTAGATCTTTACAAAAAGTTCTGATATATTTTTTTATTTGTAATTTTTTAAAGGTTTAGTCATCTAAATGTTAAAATTTGACATCTCAAATACATCCTTTGTATTTATATATTTAAAACTTTTTCTTACCAATATTATTGGCTTTGCAACCAAACATTTTCATAGTGACTAATACACTTGAATAAGGCAGTAGCTGCACAAAATGTGTTCAAGTAAAATAGATAGATATTATTAAATACATTGTTTAACCTGTTAATAACTGAATAAGAAGGTTTTCGTTAATATTATATTGAGTCACAATTTTTCCTTTTTTAAGAGTGAAGTGTATGTGGATGAACTTGCTTAGCTTAACCATCTGTAATGAGTTTTCTAACTTTCATACCTTAAAAGAAGTCTTATTCATGACATATAAGCAGTCTTTGAAATTAAAGTTCATATAACTTGATTTTCTTGTGTTTTAGTCACTAAGAATTAATATGAAGCATAATGGTTTTCACATAAGAAACAGAAACTTATCTTACCCACAACTAAAACTAAATTAAATGTTTATAAATTAAAATTTTCAAAAAATATCAAGGGAGATTATTTGTTTATTTATTTTACTTTTATTAGTACATCTTTGCATTGAATAATGATTACATTGATTACATTCACTGTAGGGAATTGGTACATGTACATAACATATTTCATTTCTTTTAACTCTCCTTTTTATTTTTCTAGCATCAGATTCATTTATTTATCTCATAAGACTTTATAAAGTTAATTATTATATACACAGATTGAAAATCAAACATAGGAGGTAACAAAGAAAAATTGAAAACAACTTTTAAAAATAATTATTTTCTAGTCATGCTCTGGTCTAAGCATGCATATACTAATATTTTTATAACTTTTATTTAAATAGATGTAGCAAAAGAACTCTAAATTTAGATGGGTGAGCAATGGAGTCACAAAGTAAAGAAAGCTTAAAATGTTTGCCTTGATTTAGAGAAGACAAAAAGCATCCAAATGATAAGAAGCTTATCTGCTGCTGTTATGCAATATAACTAAATCATAATTTTTCATCTAACTTTGGCTTTTCCTCATTAGTTCATGGACTGTCATTTTTTAAAAAAATGACAATAATGACCACAAAAATGAAATACTCAAAGAGATTAACAACTTTAATAATATAAGGAGAAAGAAATAAAACTAAAAAATAGAAATGCAGATGTAAGTTGCCAATATTTTCTAATGGTTTGAGAGAAAAGATATTTAGAATTTATTATAATATACTCTTCAATAAGAATTAGTAATGAAACTAGTTCTGTTTCTTTAAATATTTAGTTTATATCTTTTCATAATTCTATATATAATTATCATGCCTTTTAAATTTCAAAGTACAATTCTAATGTTACTTGTTCCAAATTTCCAATAAATAAGAAAAAAATGATAAACAAATTCAGTATCATCTCCCTCAAGCCCTTAACCACCATTTTTATACAGTTTTAAGAGGTATATATTATAGAGTTGATGTAAATATGATTTATCCAGTCATTCTCCTATTGTTTCCTTTATCTTCAAAAGATTTGTGGAGACTAGTAATGATTTAGAAGATAGGTTTCTAATGTTAACAGATTGTATCAAAAAATGTAAATACATGAAATAGTATATATATAATAAAATTGTACTCATAATATCCCTGGCAATTTAGAGAAATATTCATTTTTCATATTTTCCTCCTTTTATAACACTATTAAATGGTGCTGATGATCATATTTTGTCTTATTTTTATCCTGAGAAAATATGAAATAAAATTATTTCATTATTGGGTATATTACAGTTTTTTTCCAAGCCACTAGTTAGGAATTCTTTCTCAAATTTATCACTCACTTGTCTTTTTTTTGTGAATCATTAAGTTCTTTATTTTTCATAAATATTATATTTCATTTGTTATTCTCGGGGTTCTCCAGAGAAACAAAATCTATATAGATTAAGAGACAGACATTTATTTCACAGAACTGGATGATGTGATTGAGGGTGTAGTAGATAAGTGTGGGTTCTAAAAGTTAGGCAGCTCTGCAGAATAGAAATTGAGATAAGAGTTGCTGTCACAGTGCAGTCTGAAATCTCCAATGGAGACTAAGAGGCTCAATATTCTGGTGGGGATGTTACAGTTATAAAGCAGAATTCCATCTTCCCTGAAAAGCTTAAAGTTGCTCTTAAGGGCTTTAACAGAGTGGATAGAGCCCACTCATACTAGGCTTTACTTAATGTAAACTGAGTGCAAGGGCTAACTTCGTCTATAAGATACCTTCATAGGTATATCTACACTAGTGTTTGGCCAAACCAGGCACCATAGCCTAGCCAAGCTGGTACCTACAATTAACATCTTATATTATGGTTTTCCTAATTCATTTATTCTGATGGCTATCAATAGTATATTAACTGAATTTTCTAGTTCATTAATTTCCCAAATATAGGTTATTTCTTGGATTTCACTATTGTGAATAGGATTTCTATGGATATTTTTTACAGGTAGAGAGGTGATCAAAATATATGGTGAATGTTTAAATTTTATAAATTTACTATGGTAAAGCTGGGCACCGTGGAGCATACCTGTAATCCCAGCAGAGGCAGAAGGATTGCTGTGAGTTCAAGGCCAGCCTGAACTACACAGTGAGACCTGTCTCAAAAAAAAATACTGCAGTAAAATAATCCCACTCATAATACTCTTGCTCACTTTAAACACAGTTATCACATCTTTCCTACCATTTTCTGAAACAGTTCTGGAAGTCTTGTGTATCCTTATGAGATGTGATGAAAAAATCCAGTGAATGAAGAGGACTTTTACAACTACTTCAGAAAATGGCAAGACTAATGAGACAAGTGTGTTCAAAATGAAGGGGAGCATTTTGAGGGGGATTAATGACAGTTTCTTTTACTGCAACATTTTTTTAAAAACTTTAATATTCATCACAGTTTTATCACATTTAATATTATTTAGTAAGTATTTGAGATTTTCTTGGTTGGCTAGGATATTCCTAAAGATTAAAAATAGGAAATCAGGTTTGTCCTACAAAATACCAAAATCCGTTATGAAGATTTTGTAATTAAAACAAAAGTAGAAAGAGCAGTAATAGTCAAACTGACCTAGAGAATAGAATAGAAATGTTATGCATTCATGATATGAGTCAGTTAAATTGGGTATGTAAGAACTTTTTAATAAATGGCAAGGGAAAAATTATTATTCATATTTAAAAAGATAGATTTTAATTTTTACATTTTATCTTAAAGAAAAAGGTTAAGATACTTAAGTCACTTAAGAGACGTATTGCATCTGGGATAAACTCTCATGATATATAATTGCAAAATATTATTATCAATCTGTATAAAAATACATTCTTCAAATTAGAAAGAAGAGAACAATCCAAAAGAGCCCCAGGCAAGAGGTATGATAACATATCACAGGATAAGAAAAACCTCTGAAGCAATACTAAACATCATGTGGTTCACAAAAAATTAAAATCATTCAAATAAAATTGTATACACTCAAATTGTACAAACATTACTCATTTTATACTGTAAGATGTATCTATCTCATCAATTTATAAAAAGTCACTATGTATTAGTGATGTTCCTTTCTTCCTGCTATATGTGTTACATATAAAATTTCAGTATATCATTTGACCTTTCCTTCTTATTGGATGTTATGGCCATAGATATTTTAAATTGTATGTTTCAATTTTATTTTTCAGGTGGCCAATGTGATTCCTTTTTATTTCTTGTAGTCAAAATGTCTGTATTTTTCTGTTATTCAGTGCTACACAAATAAGTTGCTAAATTATTCATTAAATTTTAGAAAATTAAAAACCATCCTAAAAGTATTTTAATAAATTGTGAAATTTTGAAAGTGTATTAAATAAAATCTGACAAAAAAATGTTAACAGTGACAACTGTCACTAGTATTCTTCAACAGTAACCATGTGTTCTGGATAAATGAAGACAAACAAATAGTACAGAATGGGAAGCAAACTTCTAATTGACTTTTAGGAAACATCATTTGATAGATGATGTAATTGTTATTTTAAGGCCATATTTTAATTATAACTGGGTTTTGTCTTCTGGGCTTTATTGTTAAAAAACACTGTAACTAACTGCTGTGAATGAGTTGGCAATTCTAAATGTATCTCAGATATCAGCTAGGCTGATTCTCTTTTAGGTGGAAACAAAATGGCCTTAAACTTTTATTACAGTGATATTGAAAAAATACATTGCCCTCCACAGGATTTCTGAAAATTCCCAAGAGGCATATATTCTTATAATCATGTATGGCTCATAAATCCTACTCCTGCTAAATTAGCTCAATTTAGCAATTATGCCATTGCATTTGAGCTATACTTGTGCTCCATCATATTTGTCCAACTACAGAAATTTGCCCTTTATTAAACTTTTATGATACACTCACATGCACCTATGTAAAACTATGTTTAAATGAACTGTAAGCAGTATTCTTTAATGAATATTAGGAAAGATTGTTTCCATTTGAAATACTATATTCTGATTATTACTTCTTATTTTCCAGCTAATTTCTTCCAATACCCCAACTCAACAATATTCAAAATATACTTTTGACTGTCTTTTATTTTTAGCTCCTTGCTGTTTTTCACTGTTACTGACCTAGTTCATACCACTACTTCATCCTATCCACTTTATATAACAAGAATAATCATCCAAATCAACCCCTCACAAAAAAAGTCTCAAATCCCTTCTAGATTCATAGCACTTAGTTAAATGATAATCCTTGTTTAGCCTAAAATTCTACCTTCTCGTCACATGTATTAACATCACTAAACATAAATGCAAAAAACATGTGTACTACTTTCATCTGAAATTTATAATCAGTAACTTCAAATGGACTCTTTAATTCTTGGCATTAAATTTAGACATCAATATTTCTATTTTCCTAGGTGACTATTTCCAAATTTTTTCTCTTTCATCAAAATTCAGTACTTCCCTTTCAATTATCACATTAAACAAATAACATTAAACAAATTACTTCTTTCATAATTGAGAATATCTCCCACTATTGCATTTGTCTACTTTTGCACCTTAAGTCTTTTTGAAATCTCCGTTCTCAAAGCTAAGAACAACCACTTTACCTTTACAGTACATTGCGTTGTTTCTCACTTAGAGTTTGTTCCAGGAAACTTTCACTTCCTCTTCTATCATTATTATTAATTACTCCACTACTTGGTTCTTATGTACATACAAGCATATCAGTTTCCTATCTGAAAATTTTGTGCATTTTCCAGTGATGGCCATTATAAGATAGATGGGAATCATAGTTATATTGTTACTATTACTAAGTGTAAAACATGCCAGGTTAACATAGAAATAGCTGCTTATATGAAATGGATAACAATAGGGCAGCATGGAATCAATGTAAGGGAGAATAAGGGAATTGGTTTTTAGACTGATGATATTTTAATCATTGTCAATAATTGTTTATTTTTATTAAAAATTAATTACACATTGGACTTATAAATAGGGTTTATTATTCCTAAGATCATGGTTGTATGTTACCTCATGATTACTCTTCAAATGTTTCTCTGGAAAAATGTGGTTTCACAGAATAGTTTTTATAGTACATATTTCAACACTATTCAAAACTAACTGATATTATTTTATGTTTAAATTTTTCAGTCACAAATATCAAAAGAACAATTCAATATAAAATAAAACTGTTTTTACAAAATTAATTTTATTGGTACATTTTAGGTATACAATATGATGACCTTCATCATTGGAGATTTGTACCTGTACATAATATATCTTGGTTCTTATTTTTCCCCATTCCCCGGGACTCCCTTCAACCCCTCCACCCCTCTCTATTTACAAAGGCTTGGTTTCCATTTTTTCATTTTCTCTTATTAATTTCATTCCATTCTTTTCTTTCCCCTGTTCCACACCCTTCTTCTTCTCCTTTTCATCTTTTATTCCCATTTCAAGTTATCTATCATACATTTTGGTCTTTATTTACATTTTCAGTTTCTCACACCAGAGATACTATTTGATATTTACACTTCTGTCCTATGTATTTCACTTAAGAGTATGGCCTCAATATGCATCCATTTAGCTATAAATATCTCTAATTTCTCATTCTTATGGCTCAGTAGTACTCCATTTTATTTTAAAACAAAACACATTACCTTATCCAGTCTCTAGTTGATGGACACTTGGTCTGTTTCTAAGCTTTAGCCATTGCAGACTGTGCCACTATGAACATGGGTGCACATATATCTCTGTGGTATGTTTCTTTTAATTCTTCTGGGAAGATACCAAGCAGGGGAATAGCTGGGTCAAATGGGACCTCTAATCCATAGTGATTGCACCAGTCTACACTTCCACAAACAGTGGACCATGGTTCCTTTTTCCCCACAGCCCTGAGAGCATTTGTTATTGGTTAATTTCATGATACCAGCCATTCTTGCTGGGGTGAGGTGAAATCTCAGTGTTGTATTCATCTCCATCTGTCGAAAGGCCAGTGATGTTGAACATTTTTTCATATATTTGCTATTTCTACTTCTTTGTCTGAGAAATTTCCATTCATTTCAGATGCCAGTTTTTGAACTGGGACTTTAAATTTGGGAGGTCTGATTTTTTCTAAGTTCTTTCCATATTCTACATTGTAGACCTTTGTCTAAGGAACAGCTAGTAAAAATTTTTTCCACATTGTGGATTATCTCTTCACTCTGTTGGTGGTTGCTCTTGCTGTGCAGAAGCTTTTTAATAAGAAGAGAAACATGTGTTGATTGTGTTAGTTCATGTACAACTGAGGTGTAGTTCATGAAATCTTTTCCTACATCAATGTCTTCAAAAGTTCTACCGAACCTCTCTTCTAGACAGTTTAATGTTTCTGTTTTAATATTTAGATCTTTAGTCCATTTCGATTTTAGTTTAGTGGATGGTGAGTGATATAGGTCTAGCCTTAATCTTTGGCAAGTTGAAACCCAATTTTTCCAGCACCATTTACAAAAGAGGTTATCTTTCCTCCAGTGAGGGTGTTTGGCTTCTTTGTCAAAGATGAGGTGGCTGAGTGTGTCTTGAGTTGTTTCTGCACTTTCTAATCTGTGCCACTGGTTCCTCAGGTCTGTTTTGTTGCAAATACCATGCTGTTTTTATCACAGTAGCTTTGTAGTATAGTTTTAAGTTGAGGATTGTGATACGCTATACCTTGTCTTTGTTGCCTAGAATTGTTTTTGCTATTCTAGGACTCTTCTTGGTCCAAATGTATTTTTGGATTGTTTTCTCAGGTCTGTGAAGTATGCTGCTGGAATTTCCATTGTGACCACATTGAATCTATATAGCAGTTTTGGAAGTATGACCATGTTCACTCTATTGGTTCTTCCTACCCCTGAGCAAGGGATGTCCTTCCATTTTCTCCTATCCTCTTCAATCTCTTATTTCAGAGTCCTAGATAGTTTTCAGAAAAGTGGTCTTTGATTTCTTTCATTAGGTTGATTCCTAGGTATTTCATTTTTTTAATGCTATTGTGAAGGGAATTGTTTCTCCAGTTCCTCTTTTAGAGAGTCTGTTGTTTGTGTACAGGAAAACTATTGGTTTTTGTGTGTTGACCTAGTATCCAGCTACTCTACGGAATTTGGTTATTACATCTAGAAGACTTTTGGTGGAGTTCTTGGGGTCTTCTATATAAGGTATCATGTCATCTGCAAATAATGACAATTTGACTTCTTCATTTCCTATCTTTATTCCTTTTATTTATTTATCTTTTCTAATTGCTGTGTCTACTGTTTCCAAAATGATATTGAACAGGAGTGGTGATAGTGGACATCGTTGTCTTGTTACTGATTTTAGTGTGAAGGATTTCAGTTTTTGACCTTTTAGTATGATATTGGCTGTTGGTTTTTCATAGATGGCTTTTATCAGGTTGAAGTAATGAGAATTGCAATTTTTTAAGGATTTTTTTTTTCATAAATTCATGTTGGATTTTGTTGAATGCTTTTCCTGCATCTATTGAGATGACCACATGGTTTTTGACCTTGGCTCTATTAATACAGTATATTACACTTGTTCTGGGTGTATGATCTTCTTGATGATCTTCTGCATTCTGTTTTCCAGCATCATATTGAGGATTTTTGCTTCTATGCCCATTAGTGAGATTCACCTGTATTTCTGTTTTTTATTTGGGTCTTTCTCTGCTTTGGGGATCAAGGTGATGCTTACTTCCAGGAATGATTTCAGAGTATTGGTTGCCTTTCAATTTCATTGAAGAGTTTAAACATCAATGGCAATAGTTCTTCTCTGAATGTCTTCTAGAATTCAGCAGGAAAGCCAACAGGGCTTGGGGATTCCTTCATTGGTAAGTTTATAATTACTTTTTCAATTTCATTAATTGATATTGGGTTGTTTAGAATTTTCAGGTCTTCTTCGTTCAACTTTGGTAATTCATACACATCTAGGAATCTGTCCATTTCTTCTGTTTTTTCCATTTAATTGGCTTATAGGTTCTCTAAGTAGGTATTGATGACCCTCTGGATTTCTGCTGGGTCTATTGTAATTTCACTCTTTTAATTCCTAATTGCATGAATGAAGCTATTAAGTAGTGCAATGAGACCTCTGAAACCAAAAGTCAAAATAAAGCCTTCCTTCTTTAAGTTCTTTTCATTCCTAATTGCCTGGATTTGGGTCTTTTCTTTCCTTTTTTTGATAAGGTTAGCTAAGAGTTTGCCAATTTTGTTTATTCTTTCAAACAACCAACTGTTTGCTTCATTGACCTTTTTGTATCATTCTCTTAGTCTCCATTACACTGATTTCTGCTCTGATCTTTATAGTTTCCTCCCTTGTATGAGCTTTGAGTTTGTCCTGCTCTTTTTTTCCTAGATGTTTGAGGTTCAATATCAGGTCGTTTACTTCAGCTCTCTCTGTTTTCTTGATATGAGTATTCACTGCTATGAATTTTCCAAGTAAGATTGCTTTCATCGTGTGCCATAGATTCTGATATGTTGTTTTGGCATTGGCATTTAATTGTAGAAGCTGTCTGATTTCTCTTTTAATTCCCTCTGTGACCAATTGGTTATTCAGAAGTGTGTTGTTCAATTTCCATGTGTTGATAAAATTCTTGTGATTTCTTTTGCTATAGCTCTCCAATTTCATCGCACTATGGTCTGATAATAAGCAGGCCATAACTTCCATTCCTTTGCACTTACTTAAATATATTCTCTGAGCAGTATGTGTCTATTTTGGAGAACACCCAGTGTGCAGCTGAAAAGAAAGTGTATTCTGATTTGTAGGGTGAAACATTCTGTAAACATCTGTTAAGTTCTTTTGCTCAAGAATTTGATTGTGTTCTAGTATTTTGTTATGAATTTTTTGTCTAGTTGATCTATCTATTTGTGACAGTGGGGTATTGAGGTCCCCCACTACTATTGTATTAGTGCTTACTTGATTTTTCATGACTGTTTGTATTTGTTTTATATATTTGGGGGCACTAGTATTTAGTGCACATATATTTATTTATGATTGTCATCTTTTCCTCTTTGATTGTTCCCTTTACAAGGGTGTAGTGTTCTTCTTTGTCTCTCTTAATTAGTGTTGGTTAGAAATCCATTTGATCATCAAAGAAGATGGCTACTCTTGCTTTTTGGGGGGTTCCTGTCTCATTTAGTATTGTTTTCCAGCCTTTAACTTTCAGTCTATGAGTTTCTTTTTTAATTGTGTTTCTTGCATGCAGAATATGGTTAGATCTTTCTTCTTGACCCATTCTGCCAGTCTATTTCTTTTGATTGTTGAATTGAGACCATTAACATTAATGGTTATAACTGATATGTATTGACTTATCTTTGTCGTGACATTTTCTTCTTGTTGGATTCTCCCCCATTGCTTTATTTTCGTTTTGTGCATGATGGATTCATTCTGCTGGGCTTCCAGGAATTGTGATCCTAATTGTCTTTTCCTAGGATATTGTTTAAATTTTTTTTGGAGTGCAAGTTTGGTATTCATGATGTTCTTCAGGAGCTGTTTGTCATGAAATTATATTATTTCTCAATCAATTTTTAAAATATAGTTTTGCAGGGTACATCAACCTGGGTTGGATTTGTTTTATTTTTGGGCTTGAAGTACTTTACTCCAGGCTCTTTTTGCCTTGAGGGTTTGTTTTGAGAAGTCTGCTGTGATTCTAATGGCCTTTCCTTTGTATGTGATTTCTTTTCTCTAACTGCTTGTAGCATTTTGTTCTTCTGTTGGGTTTCTGGAATCTTAACTATTATATGTGTAGGTGTAGACTGTTTTTGATCATGACTAGTTGGAATCCTATGTGCCTCAGTTATCTGGATGTCAAGTTCTTTTCCCCTATTTGGGAAATTTTCTGCCATCATTTCTGTGAACAGATTTTTATGTTGTCTGCACTCTCTTCTGTTTCTTCATTGACTCCAATAAGTCTTATGTTATTCTTCTTTGCATCATCTAGCAGCTGCTGGATTGATTTCTCATGGTCTTTTACTATTTTTAATAAATCTTTCTTTTCCTGGTCACTAATTGCAATCTTATCTTCTATATCTGAAAATCTGTCCTCACATTGGTTTATTCTGCTGTGTAGACTTTCCTCCTGGAAATCTGTTTGTATCTGTTTTATGGATTCCATTTGTTTCCTATGTTGGGATTCCATCACTTTCCTCATCTCCTTTATTTTGTGTGTGTGTCTGTTCTCAATTTATTAATCATATCTTGTACTATGGACACAATCTCTGTTGTTTTGTGAGAAATTATTTCTGGCTTCATTTTTTCCAGATCCTCTTTCATTTCCTCCCAGTACAGGGAGTCCAGGTTGTTGATGATCAGATTGTTCCATTTTGTTGCCCTTTGAGGTTTCCTTAGGTGATCTGGAAGTCCTGTTTTGAGATTTCTTTATGTGTCTTCTCATTTCAACAGATGCTGCCTGCTGCACCTTCGTGGAGGCAACTTTTTGCTCATCCAGTGGTCTTCATTTCTCAGCATCACCAAGCAGCCTTTTGTCTGCTGCTCAGCACTACACCAATTCCTGGGTTCAGAGTGGTGGCCTTCTGGATCCCTGCACTTTCCTGTTGTCTGGGTGGGGTTCTAGCTAGGGCCTGTGCACAACTGGGTTTGTATTTTGGTGTTTCTCTGGCTAGGTCCTGCCCTCCTATGTAGCTGTTGTCTGGGAGGGCCTTAGTCTGGGGGCTCTGTGGCCTTCTAGCTAGGGTTTGCAGGTACTGACGGTATTGAGGTGGACCTCTGGCTGTGGCCAGGGCCTGTGGGCCCAAGTGCCTGGGGTTGGGGCCCTGCCTGGACCTGCCTGCAGCCATGCTTCTCTGGTCCACACAAGCTTCTCACTGGGATCTGCAATAAAACTGTTTTATATCCTCTTAAGAAATAACTGCCAGCTACAGTCACAAGAGGAAACAGAGGAGAAAATCAGAAAAAAAAAAAAAAAACAAACAAAAAAAACAGACAAAAAGCCCAAGAAGCTGTTATACTTACAGGTCTGTTAAAGAAAAAAAATTAATTATTAAATGGTACTTTTTGAAGCATGGTAAGGAAGAGTCTATTCAGGATTATCATTCTATGTTTAGAAACTACAGGAATGAATGACAGTTTTTTTGTGTTATTCAAGTCTTCAGTTGATTGGAGTATATTCACTCACATTAGGTCAATGTCTAATTTATTCTAATTCAAATTTTGGGTGGATTCAGTCTCCTTATTTTAAAACATTTATTACTACATTTTTGTAGTACATGATAATTACATACATTGTGTGGAATTGATACATGTACATAACATATTTCATTCATTTTCCCCATTCTCCTCTACCCCCTCTTTGCCAGTATTAGATTGATTTGTCTTATAAATCCTTGTAAAGTTAATTAATTATACCTACAGGTTAATATCCAGGTTAATAGGCTAAAGAACACATAAAATACAGAAGATAATTATACTAAAGCAAGGTACACTTTTAGATACATTGGCCATGCTGGATTGCAGTAACACATTTTTTTCTTAATCTCAGTCAGAAATACTTTAAAGACACCCCCAATATTATTTGATCACATGACTGGACAGCCTACAACGAAGTATAGTT
This sequence comes from Heterocephalus glaber, assembly GCF_000247695.1. Next base: position 7,072,843 of record NW_004624802.1, on the reverse strand, counting down.
GACACATTAAAATTAACCATGGCAATAAACCTAATCCAGTGACCATAATTTTATAAAAGTTTATAGATATTACTGCCAAATAAATGCATTCTGGTGCATAACAGTGACTCAGGCTAAGTATTTATTCTTATGGATCTTACATACTAGTTGAGAACTAAAGAGTAAGTTAATAAATTTAATTTATGTTTCAATAAACTTTAAAATCTATTTGACTGCTTCATAACCTTTCTGGCAAAATCTCTGGCAAACCAACCTCAAGCCTGCAATACAGTTAGTCATCATGCTTCTGCTTGTGGATGGCCTGATTGTTAGTCTTTGGCAAGTCTGACAGAAATTTTTTAAACGTGATGCTTGAGGCTTTCAAGATATAAAATGCCTATACCTAAGTCAATACTTCCCCTGTGTGGTCTTTTCCCAAATTTGTGTCCATCAGGATCCTTAAATCCTCTAGCCAGGTAAAATATGGACAAGACCATGGTGAAAGCCCAATGAGTCACAAAAACAACACTCATCTTTCTGTGCAGATCTTTCAGGGAAAAGGAGAGAAAAATGTGAATATAGATCATTTCAGAAAAAAATTGGGTCAAAATATACCAGTATATTCAAACAAATGCATTTTTGTAAGAAAATCTCTAACCATATAGAAGAATTTATTACAGTAAAATTAACCTTTCAGTAATGATTAGAGGGAACTAATTAAAGAAATTTTGCAATAAACCTTTAAAACCTAAAATTTTATGTTGAAAATATATCTCTTTTACAGAAAAAAATAAGGTTATTTCTATTTTTAAATTACAGATTTCATCTTTTTCATGAAACCCAATAGAGTATAGATACTTAGTTTTAAGTATTTCATCATCAAAATTATGTTTATGAATTAGAAAGAAGTCAAAGAATAAAAATATATAAAATTAAATTACTTTAGTTATTAAATTTCTTTTTGCCTATTGAATATTAAAATATTAGGTTTATTTCTTTTCTTTTTATGACATTGAAAAATGCATCTAATATCCAGCTTATATTGAATTATATTGAAACACAGTGGTATTAAAATCTGCTATATTTTAAAAATCTGACTCTGTTTAATTTGCTTAACATTTGTCTGTGTTGCTCTGAGTCATTTTCATACAAACCATTGCAAAAGTACATAGTTTAAAGACTGTTTTTGTTTTATTTTTAGTGGTTTCTATTATTACTAACTTATTCACTGCTTAAATATTTTATTTCAATCAAGCATCATAAATCATTTCTTTCCAAAATGATGCTAGAAACACTATTAGATTAAGAAAGACAGTAATTTAATGTAAGCACAAAATGTATGTGGAAATACCTGCATTACAATATTTCAATGTAAAAAAGACTTGGTGAGATTTAATGCTCCACAAAAGATTCAGGTTTATAGATGAAAAATGTGCAACTTTTATGGATTAAGAAAATAATTTGTATCACATGTTTCTAATTGCATTTGTCATGTTGTAAATCATAATCCAACAACAAATTTAATTCCTAGCTTCTTATTATTTCTGCCCACAAAGTAGCTATTTTGATGGGCTTACTACACTATTGGTAATAAATGTCAGTGAGAATATCATAGTATAGACTGTGATATATGCCCATATCAAGTTATCTCTCCTACTGAATTTATGAGAGGATTGTCCTTGCTAGTTTTTGCATATGTAGGATCAAATAACTGGTTGTGATCAATGAAATGTTTGTAAAACTAAAGTGTGCTCTTCTAGTGCAAAGTGCTTAATTGCTAATATGAAAGCCTACAGGGCACACATGAGCCCCACAAAGGGCACATGTCTCAGATGGCACAATTGTAAGGTAATAAATCTTCCCTAAATATTTGAAATACAGCTCACTGTCCTATATATTTGACTCACTAAATATGGTAAAGTGTTCATTGACTTATGATGGGCATGTTATACGAGCAAGAAATAATTTTTGGGGGGTGCTGAACTACCAAGGCTTGGAGAATGACTTGTTATTGTGGTTTTCCTAATATAAAAATAGTCTTTAATAAACACCACCAATAAACTGACCATTAAAGATGATTCTTGCTTTTTCCCTAAAAACTCAAATATTTTATATGGATGTATACTTCTCTTTTGCTCCTTGTCTTCTATTTACTGAAACTAGTCCCATGATGATTACAATAAGCCAGGCTCTTTATTCAATGTTATTAAAAATATGTTTGTTGTTTCGGAGTTTTATTTGTTTGCTATTTTATGGCAGATAGGAAGGAGAGAGAATTGTGGTTTGAAAGGCAACAGCAAATTCTTGTTGACATTGAATCCCTATGATGACACTAAAAGGGTATAAATTTAATTCAACTGTAATACTTGTAGTTGAAACATTGAGGTGTAACAAAGGTTAAATGAGTCCATAAGGGTAGGGCTCTAGTCCAGTGGAATTATGACTTTATAAGAAAAGCAGGGGGCAACTGGCCAAGAATGTTCTGTTTCACTCTGTGGTGGCTGGTGCCACCTTGAGGCTCAGCAGCCAATCCCCATGGGCAACAGGGTCTTGCCAAATAGATAAATACATGCCAATGCTTTGTCCACTACCCAGTCCAGTATTCAGTTACAGTACCAGAAAAGGAACTTGACAGGGAATCATTGATAAGTTTTACATTAACAATTTTATCTCCCTATAAGTTTGCGATGTACATTGTGAGACTAGAGATGTATCACAAATTTTTTTAGATGTTTATACCTTTTAATAGAGTCATTGTGTCATAGTGAGATGTGGATAGCTGTACTATACCCGGCACTTTGGACATATCAAGCATCTGGACTCTGAATACCACGTGTCTTCACTATTAAGACTGCCCTTTTGTTTTGTAGTTTTCCTTCTGCTAGAGGTTTCCTTTTTCCCCGTGGGTGACACTCTCTGTCTCCCACTTGTTCTGTACATGTAACTTTCTCTCTAAAGTTAACAACCTGTTTCCAAAGCTTTCTTTTTCATAATGCTTTATCTATTATTAAACAGCAATATATTTGATACAATATAAAAATACTAATATGTTCAGCATAACTTTTGTATTCATGTGTGTGTATGTGTGTGTGTGAGGGAGTGTGTGTGTGTGTGTGTGTGTGTGTGCGCGTGTATTTGTAGGGCTTGGGATAGAACTCAAGGCTAAGCTACCCCCTCACCTCATTTTTTAATTTTATTTTGAAACTGGGCATCATCAACTTTCCCTAACTAGTCTCGAACTTGTGATTCTTCTGCTTTACCCTCCCAGAGTTACATGCTCTCATCACACCTGGCTCAATGTGAAGCTTTGTAAATAGAGAATAAATTATCACCACTTATATTTTGTAGAGTTTTTTAAATAAAACAAAGTAGAATCAAATCTACTAGTAATAAATAAAAATTATATTTTCTTTCAGTGATCCATATACAGTACATATTTCAATAGTTTCTTTCAAGAACATAGGAAAGAATTTCCATTCCTCTCTTTCAGGACTGTATGCTTATTCAAGTTAAAAATGACAACTGCTTGAAATATTTTTTCATCTAAATAAATATAAAAGTTAGGATAATGTTTTGCATTCATAATGATTAAGAAATACTTCTCTGATAACATTTGTGTACATTTCTCCAGGGAGCCTTTACATTTGACACTTCATAAAACAAACCAATATATGAGTAAAGCAAGCTTCATGTTTGAATCAAAGCAATATATTTTGAAAGCTGTGTTAAAGTATTTTATAGCATTTTATGGTTACATAGCATCATTTCTATTCTTAGGAAATGAACTAAAGTGGAAGTAAAAGAGAAAATAGGGTAGTTAAGGAGTTTTTGTTGGAAGCAGAGTATTGTAGCTTAAATTTTATAACATATATCAAACTAAATTGATTAATCATTTTGATCCTCTCTATCATGCTTAAAGAAAGTACTTTAACTTGGAATAAGAGTGCCAATTAGGACGACTTAAGAAAAACTGTCAAAATTTTATTAAGTTAAGCTAAAATGAAGTTGTAGCTAAAATTGTGCCTTAATCTGAATTTATGTCCTGGTTGAAAATGATCCAGTCATGCAGTATCAAGGCATTTTTAGCTTTAGGAGAAAGCTAGAAGATCACAAGGATACACTGTTCATTTAAGTTAAGTATTGATTTATTGTTCCTTTGATTATTTATTAGTTACCCTCAGGAATCATTTTTGTCCTCTAACTACTGTAATTCTACTCATGAAATTGATTTTTTAGATCTAAGACAAGATACTGTACTATAAATACTTATTTCATATTCCAATGTCCCCTTTTTATGTATTTCCAAAGAAAGTACCTAATGATTGTTTCTGTTCTCTACCAAGCACAGAGAATTTTTGACTCCCAGAAAATTGGTGTCTTTGTCTTGTGATTAAATCACCTGCTAACTGTATGTTTCAGGAATCCTTCTCTGACCAAGCACTGCTTTTATTCTGCCTTTTAAAAAATATATACCAAGGAAGTAGTTGAGCAACAGTACACATCTAATTTTTCTATTATGAATTCAGAATATAATTTTCCTAAACTGCTCAAATATTCTACTTTTTATTGAAACTTGGATATTTGGCACAAGCTAACAATTTAAAACATCATCTTAACACTGTACAAGTTGCTATTTTGGCTTTACATGTTTTGAATTTTGAAATTTAATATTTGACTCTAATAAAATATGTATTTTTTGGTAATAAATAATTTGAAAGTCACTATCTTCAGACAATTGAGAAGACTTTATATTAAACTTGAAGGGAAAAGCCAAAATGTGAGCGATATTTAGAAATATTTTGCTTTTGTACTTACATAAGGCAAGAGAATACAGAAATTATGGTGAAAGTTTTTAAAGAGAGCCAAAATTACATAATGTTACAATATATAAGCAAATGTTTAAGGAAAAATTATCTTCAACAGTGTAATATTTTAAGATTTTGATTGTCAGTCTGTTGACAATGAACAGCATAAGAAATAATTTAGAATTCTTACCAACAGTTCAAGGAATTCATATAAGGTGCATGTTATATTGAGAACAGTATTAAAGTAATTTTACTGGATCTGTTATCCTTTAGATATTAATAGACATGATCAGAAATGAAGATTGAGAGAGGAAAAAAACCAAACAAACAGTGAAAGATATAAGGTTCAATCTCCAACCTCTTTCCCAAAAGAAAGCAAAGAAAAAAGAGAGAAAAAGAATGTGTAGCTTTACTTATAAATGTATAATTGGTGAAATTTTGTTTGCTTATTTTTGCAATACTAGTGATCAAATTCAGGGGCACTATGGCATTGTGCTACATCACCACCCCCTTTTATTATTACTTTGAGATGGAGTCTCCATATGTTCCTCAGACTGGCCTCAAACTTGTTCTCCTAGCTCTCAGCCTCCCAAGAACCTGAGATTACAGATATACACCACTAATTGGTAAACTTTAAATGATAATTTAATTCTCATCCCGTGCACAAGAAAACTGAAATGAGAATTAATTTCTCAACAGTTATATCTGAATTTTGACATAAAAGGTAAAAATGGTATGCAAAAATATAAACTTCGACACTAAAACAATTTACATTTAATTCAGTTATATAATTATGGATGATTTTTGTTCCCTATTTACTTATATTTTATATTGTTTAATTTTTGATACTAAAAATAAAAGCCACAGAAAACACTAAGGATCACAGACAAAGTTAATATAGTCACACTAGTGGTATAAACAATAGGTGGCAGAGTTACTGAGCAATGAACTAGGAAAACAAGAGGGTTCCAGAATTGATTTGTTCTAGTTCAGAGAATGGCTGTTATGACTTAGCAGAGGATAAGGCAAGTCAACTTATATCACTTGTGAAATTGGTATTTCAGATAAAAATAAAAACAATGAGCAATTGAAGTAAACATAAAATGATTTTTTCTAGATTATATTAATTTCCACTATTGGCTATTTATAGGAGTTTATATTTTAAGAATATATTATTTCCATACAGAAATCAGATGGGTGGTTCTCAGTTTTAACCAAATGAATCTATTTCAATGCACATATGAAAACCAAGATTATATTTCAAAATCCAGGTTTGACTGGATGAACCTATGAGTTTGTATACATTTGTTTATGTAATGGCTCATTGGGGTCATTATCTCACTCAATGTATGAATAATCATACAAGCAAAAACATGTTAAACCATCTTGTCTAGCATAATTATGGAAAACTTGAGGAACAGTTTCCAAATAAATACATTTTGTATCACCTGTAGTTCATTTACTTTTTCTTCAATAAATATGATAATCATGGTTTTCCATGATACTCTAAAAATCAGCATTCAAAGTTAATAGGACACTAGGAAATTTGAAAAAGACAATCACCAGCTTTAAAACTCAATGTTATAAGATTCCAGTTTGGTCTAAGCTTTTTCTCCTTAAAATACCACTGAAATCACCCTGAGAATATTGTTCACATGACACTATATTTACTATTACATCAATCTATTTGAGAACAAAATTAATAAAAGTAACTAAATAGCCCCATTAAAAAGTCATCTAAGACATTTCTTAAAATATGAAAGTATGGTATTAATACATTTATTTAGATATTATGAATTATTTTCTTATTTAAAATTTGAAAACTATTATAATGTAGAGATCTCAGGAAACTCTAAAATGGTACAGTATTTATAAAGAATAAAATGAAATTAATGACCTATGTCACTATATTCCTGAAGGTTAAATTCTTAAAGTGGAATAATTCAATAATAGAAAAAATTCATGCACAGTAGGTAAAGGTAATAGCTATTAAAAAGGATTATGAACCAATGATGGATTTTTGCTAGTCTATATATTTGTTACATAATGAATATTTAATCTCATTATGCTAGTATCTATTATTTTCTGATTACAGAAGCAAAGTCATAATACAAATGTTAAGGCATTAATCTATTTTGTTGAAACTATGTTTTAAACATTTAAAATT
>NW_004624802.1:7019075-7049114 GCF_000247695.1 Heterocephalus glaber | reverse complement strand
TGTATTGACTTATCATTGTCATGACTTTTTCTTGTTGTTTCATTCTCCCCCTATGGCTTTAATTTCTTGCCATGCCTGATTGATTCATTCTGCTGGGCTTCCTGGGGTTTTGATCCTCATTGTCTTTTCCTAAGATATTGTCTAACATTTTTTGGAGTGCCGGCTTGGTATTCATGAAGTTCCTAGAGGTGTTTTTGTCATGAAAGTATCTTATTTCACCATCAGTTTTGAAAGATAGTTTTGCAGGGTACATCAATCTGAGTTGGAGGCTGTTTTCCTTTAGACCTTGGAATATGTCACTCCAAGTTCTTCTTGCCTTGAGGGTTTGCATTAAGAAGTCTGCTGTGATTCTGATGGGCTTTCCTTTGTATGTTATGTGTTTCTTTTCTCTAACTGAATGTTGAACTTTGTTCTGTTGGGTTTCTGGAATCTTAATGATTATATGCCTATGTGTAGATTTTTTTTGATCAAGGCTAGTTGGAGTCCTATGTGCGTCACTTATTTGTATGTCAAGTTCTTTTCCCCTGCTTCAGAAGTTTTCTGCCATTACTTCTGTGAACAATTTTTTATATCATCTGCACTCTCTACTGTTTCTTCATTGACTTCAGTCAGTCTTATGTTACTCTTCTTTGCATCATCTAGCAGCTACTGGATTGATTTCTCATAGTCATTTACAATTTTAAAGCAATTTTTCTTTTCCTGGTCACTAATTGCAATCTTATCTTCTATATCTGAAATCCTGTCATCACATTGGCTCATTCTGCTGCATAGACTTTCAATGGAGTTTTAATCTCCTGAAAATCTATTTGCATCTATTGTATGGATTCCATTTGTTTCCTCTGTTGGGCTTCCATCACGTTCCTCCACTCCTCTCTAGATTTATTAATCAAGTCTCATCCTATGGGCACAATCTCTGCTGTTATCTGAGAAATTATTTCTGATTTCATTTTTTCCAGATCCTCTTTTGTTGCCAGTTCAGGGAGTCCAAGTGGTTGAGTATCAGAGTGTTCCATTTCATTTGCCTTTGTGGTTGATGTAGGTCTTTTGGAAGTCAGATTTTGAGGCTTGTTTTTGTTTCATCTCATTTTGACAGGGGGCAGGGGGTGCTTCTGGCACCAGCGTGGCTCACCTCTGTGCTGGGCATGGTGGTTCATTGCCCCAGAAGCCTCCTCCTCTGCTCTGGGTGTGGTGGCACACTGACCTGGAAGCCTCCTCCTCTTTGCTGTGAACAGTGGTACATTGGTGCAGAAGCCTCCTCCTCTGTGCTCGGAGCAGTGGCACGTCAACCCCAAAGCCTCCTGCTCTGTGCTCGGAGCAGTGGTACATTGGCCGAGAAGCCTATGTTATTTTTTTTTTTAAAAGAAAATAAGTCCTTTGTTAAATGCTGCCATTTTGATAAAATATTGAAACAACCAAAGCTTAGTGATTTTCTAGCTGCCATCTTTGGCTGGATGTTTGAAAATGACTACATGGGACTATTCAAATGAGTTAATACACTAGTCATTTTCCCCAGGAGAGTTCCACAAAGCTTATTTCTGATTGCAAGTGAGAACAGCATGTTTTAAAACTAAAACTAAAATGCTCTCTGATTTTGTCACATGTGGTGGTCAGGTCACTAGTCTGTTATGCTTATCAACCTGTATGAACATGAGTTTCAACTCTGGAGTGTGCCATCTTGAATACTTTGCCAGCTGACTGGGTTTTGTATAAGTGTTTATTATTTCTACTCTATCTTGCTCCTCTCTCTGCTCTTCATTCTTGATCATTTACACTCCCTGCCATGACAGTGGAACAAAGCATTGCTTTTGTTAGTCTCCCCTCCTCTGGTTTCTGCTTTCTGATTCTATCATTTCCAGCTGTTTCTTAATATTTTTCCTGTATATATGAAAGACAAAACCTTGAGAGGTACATGAAATAATTCAAGAGGCATTCTTCTGAACAAAAAAGCCAGATATGCAAGGAAACACTTCTTGTGAAGTCTGTTAAACAGTCTCATATGTGTACAAGTTCGTATTTGTAGGTTTGGATAATGCAAATAGACTTGTATCTAAAGTTTAATCAAGTAATTCTTCAAATCTTATAGGAATATGAAATTTGTACTTACAATTTTGCTATTAAATATTTCTTAATATATACTGTATCATATAAAATTTTATAACATATTGTAAGCAACTTTTTACTTAAATTATTTGGGAAGTATTATATGCCATTCAAGGGTGATCTGAAGACACTATTCATAGAAAAGATATATTGAAGGTAAACTAAAATGAAATAAGAATTTTAAATTATGCTTACTTGATTGAAAATACAAAAGTTTGAGTTTTATTGAAAGCAAATTTTTCTATTTAAAACACATGTTAAATAGTAAAAGTATTTAGATGTCTTTTATACATGGACAGACTCTCCTTGTATGTAATCATTATGTACTGCAAATATGTATTAATAAATTTTTAAAAAAATTAAAATATGTAGATACTAAACTAATGACCCATTTTGTGATAAAAATCTAGTTCTGAGTAATCAAAAAGGGAACTAAATTATTTACATATAAAATTAATTTTATTATTTATAGATCATTCAATTAATTTTCCTTTGAGATGAATCTCTTTCCCAATTTCTTAATGGACAGTTGGGCCCTTACATATATCAGTTTCAGCAATTGATCTTAAGTAGCTTTATATTCATTAAAATTTGTCCACATACATTGCTATTATAATTTTGAAATATGTGTAATACTAACATGTGTAATAATAACACATTATATAGCAAATATTGTGCATTTACTATTCTAAACAATTTTTTCTAACTCCCTTTGCCATCATAACAACCATATATAATGGTTTTATTACCATTATAATTTCTAAGCCAGCTCTACACCACTGAGATACAATGCCTGACATACACATCTTAAAGATTAGAGTATTTTGGCTCACAGTTTTAAAGACTTCATTTTGTGGTTTGCTTGTTCCAAAGCAGAAATTTCATGGTGGAAAGGCATGGTGGAAGACAGATACTAAACTCACGGTAGCTCAGAAACAAAGTGGTCTCAAAAGAGCCAGGGATGAACAACTTAGGACTAGAAATGGCCTCCAAGATCACATCCCCATGATCCATTTCCTCCACCTAACTAATATATTATTCAGCTGGCCCATTGTTGAAGTCATTGCTCTTCCAATCACTTCTTCAGGAGTCTTTTATTCCTTTCAACTTGACAGTCAAGATTAACTGGCAGAAGTCCATCCTTTGTCAACTTGACACCTAATCAAAAAAACATACTTAATATGCAGGTAAACACAGTTATAAGAGTACAATTCCACATAATCTAATGTAATGATACAAAAAGTGCACTTCCTCAAAGTATCAATACTCCTGCATTGCTCCAAAGTCCAAGTTCAAAGTATTCTCTGAGACTCAAGGCAAACCCATTGTTCTGAATATGCATAAAATACAAAAAACAAGTTACAAGTTTCAAAGATAAAGTAGTACAGGGTAAAATTCCTATTCCAAAAGAGAGAAATATGAGATAGAAAAGAACTGGACCAAAACTCAGTAGGATAAACATTAAGTTCTTTACAGCTTCATGCCTTACCTCTTGGACATGTGCTAATATGACATGAACTCCAGCCACCAGTGTGGTATCCCTGCTTCTATGGCCTTTCCAATTGCAGCTCACATGGCCTCTCTTTTAAGTTTGCCCCACACACTGCCTGCAGCTTTCCCTGATGGGTGTTCTACATTACTAGATCATCTAATTTCCTTAGTTTCCATTTGAGCTCAACTCCACATCACCCTCTTAATACTTCCTGTGAGGGATTCCAAATTTTTAGCTACTGTCTCATGCCTTCTTTTGAAATTTAGGTGGAAGCACTTCTGAACTCATGACTCTTGAATTGTGCATGCCTACAAAATCATAATCATGTGGATTGATTCAAGTGTTTGTTTTCACAACTAGTAACTGAGTCCTCTTGAACCAGGACTGTGTCATCCACTTAGATCAGGAATGGTTGAGAAACACTTCTCCAGGTGCCTTAAGTTAGTAGGAGATCCTACTCTTCAAAGAAGTCTTTCAAAGGAGTTTACAATTTTAAAGCATTGAGTCTATCTATGATGAATGGGATCTTGATGAATCCTGGGTTTCCTTGAAGACAACTTTTTCTTGTCCCTATGCAAAGTAGTTGCTTTCTTTGTAAAGGCATTAGTTACTTCAGTAACCACATTTCCTTTATCCCCAACAGTACACATGCATTTTCTATGGCCAATCAAAAATGTTTTCAATTTTTTGGCTCTATTTTTTGTCCTTGATTCTCACAATAGATCTGGCCAAAAGTTGCCAGCAGTACCTATGCCTCAGCCTGAATGTTGGGCTGCTTTGAAATTTCCTCCACCAGATAAATTATCTCCTTTTTTTTTAAAAAAAAAAATTATCTCCTTTAAACTCAGCCTCACACAAAGTTTTAGGGCATATACAAAATGCAGATAAAATGTTTGCCAGAATATAACATGCATGACCTTCACTCTGATTCTCGAGTCCTGATTCTCACTTGAACCTCATGAATGCAAGCTTTATTGGACACATTACTATTAACATTCTGCTATTCTGACCTGTAGCCAGAATTACCCATCAATTTCTGCTTACAGCATTCTAGGGCTTCTCTATCTTGCATCTTCAAATTTTTCCAAAATTCTTTCAAAATCCAGTACCTAAGGCTTCTGAGCCACATGACTACTTGTAGATACAGGAATGACCCCACTTATCTGGTTCCAATTTTCTGTATTGATCAGCTTTCACACTGCTAGAAAAAAATACTTGACACAGTTTAAAGGAGCAGTGGTTCAGTTTGTCTTATGGTTTGAGAGTTTTCAGTCCATTGTTGGCTGGTTCCAAATAAGAAACATAATAGTAAAAGGTTGTGATGGAAGAATGCTCCTCAACTTACAGCATGTAGGAAGCAGTGAGCAAGAGAATTGGCCAGAGATCAAAAATAGTCTGCAAGGTCAAGTCTCATGAAGATCTACACAGACACACAAGGGAGTGTGCTTTACTCCTCTCCTAGTCATCTCTGAAGCCAATGAAGTTAGCAATGAACATTAACCGTAACAGATGAGAAAACCAAGGAATAAAAAGTTTAATTTATGGTAACTCAGCTAGGGCAATTGGAGCCAAGATTTAAGACAATGATTCTAGTGTACAGCAGCACAAATTTAAACATTATCCTATATTACAATTCAAAATAAATGATATAAATCAAGTGCATGAGGTCTCTTAATTTCAGTATAGATGGTTCAAGGAGAGCAAGTTTCAATAGAGCCTTGTTTCTTAAATATTTACATGCTTTCATAAACTAAACACTAATCCATAAAAAATGTTTCTTCCAAATGTAGAATATTTGTTGTTATCAGTCTCAAAGAACATTATTTAAGCTCATAGGAAATTGTGCAATACTTGTTCTTACAATCAATGTACCTTTACTTGTAGGAAATTCTTATTGGAAATTGTCCAACACTTGCTCTAAAAGTCAATATATTTCTTTACTATAGCATGGAATAAATATTAAGATACTGCATGTAGAATTGGCTAAATTGCTTCTCAATAATTTTGTACTATACAGTTAAAATTTCCATTATTGTATGCCTACAAGGACTAGAATATTAATACAGATTGGTCATCCTTTACTCAAAATGCTTTGAATCATGGTATTTCAAATGCCATATCATTTAGTGGAATTTAGATTATTTGCTTACACATAGAGAAATATCTTCAGAGTTGGATTTAAGTAAAAATACAAATTTCATTTATGTTTTATATGCACCTTAAGCACACAAACAAATTGTAATTTGACACAATATTTTTAATGTGCTTTCATTTTGATTAAAATCTTTTACATGAGCTCAGTTGTGGAATTTTGCACCATAGTATTATGTTGACACTCAAAATGTTTCAGATTTTGAAGCATTTCAGATTTTTTAATTAAGAACACTCAACTTATAATTGAAGTAAGAATAAAAATAATTTTCAATGGGATACTTCTCTTTCATTTAAATAGCAACATAATGAATCATCAAATTATATATTCTTGAAAATGTGACAGCTCTTTATCTCTCCCTGCTGGGGTAAGTAACAGGAAAGCTGAGAAATTAAGTGTCCTCAGTCATATGGCTTCCTGTAGAGACCAGACTTTGTATAGAAGATCAGTTGGGATCATGGATCAGTGGCCTTCACACTGCTGTACATGGGCCTCTCTATTGATTACTTGGACTTTATCATATCAAAATGGTTTAGCTGCAGGAAGGTTTTCAAATTTCCAAATACCAAAAACCAGACTCTGAACCAACCTTCATATTTATCATGTTTCCATCCATTAGACAAAAGTTGCCACTTGTCCAAACCCAGAATCAATGTGAATAGGGACAACAAATATTAATGAATACAGGATGATATAGTTTAGTACATGCTATTGTTGTGGGAAATATGAAATATTATATCTCCCAATCTCTTAACTGTATGATATGCTGAGTTCTTGTTTTCTAGAAATAGAAGAATGAGTCTTTGGAATGATGGAGGTTAAAAGTAGGAAGATATGTATTGATAGGAAAGGTCCTGAGGGGCAGGAGGGGTCCTGAGTGGGTAGCCCAAGGACTCCACTTTACAGAGAAGTTTTATAGGGTGAAACCCATGTGAGTATAACATGGGACACAGTCATGAACATCCATTAAGGTTGCAAGTATAGTCACTTAGGTAATGGTGGTCCAATTGGGAAGTGAGTCACATAGCAAACGTGGATGGAAAGAACAAGGATTTTCCTAGGAGGCAGTGGGTTCAGAAGTCTCTGGTCACCCCCAGGGTGGTTAATACCTATCTATACTTCACTAAGCCCAGTTCTTTGAAGAAATATGTGGGTCTGGTCATCTTGTCTCCATCTTGAGGCCTGGTTTTCAGCCAGTGTGCAACTGTGTGTGTTTCACCTTGCCCTGGCCCTCTCTAGAACTCAGCCCTATCTGACTGCCTATATTTTTTACCTAGCTTATCTATCTATAATATTATCAAAGTAGGAGTCATCATATTTAATCAAAAGCAATATTAAATTCCATCCAACTTGTAATGTCTCAGTTTCAATTAATGACAAGCTGAACTGATAATCTAGCTTCTGCTACGTGTATAAGCTCAAAGCTAGCATCATATAGATAGCACAAGAAATAGCATGGGCTATGTTATTTCTCACTGAATCTCATGCATATTATATTTTTAAGGAGAAACATGGACTGCTCAACTTTCCTTGAAACTTGAATAAAGTCCACATTTCCTATTTGAATTAATTAGCACTTTTTCTTTTCTTCTTTGAAATTTTGTCAGATTAATCAAACTTTTTCCCTCTCTTAGATATAAGCCTAATTCTAGAAACAAAATTCAGTTGCCTAGGTGCTCACCTTTGTAATAATGTGTAAACAGTAATAGATATTTTCTATAGTAAAATTCTTCACAAAGTTTCACTCGAACGTATACCTTTATATCACTCATCTCAGTAAGGATGTCTAAATAGGAATATGGTTATTGACAATGATTTTTCAAAAGATGAATATTTATGTGTGTCTTAGATTTTTGCCTTGCCAATATAGCTTTAATTTCAATGCCAATCTTAAATATATCAGGAAAACTCCTCAATAAAATATGTTCCCTTAGTCACATTTAAGCAATTTATGCATATTGATTTAGTTAATTTTTCCAATAACTCTAGGAAGCTATATAAATTGTACAAATGCAAAACAACTCTTACTTATCCCCTCCTTGTTTTTATCAGTGTAAACAAATGTAGGCATCTATTCATCTCCCAAACAAGAGTGAGGACATTTTCATAGCCGCAAAAGTTTTCTTAACAAATATTCTGGCCTATCATCTTCTCAGACAATTATGAATCTTATTTATTTATTTATTTATTTATTTATTTTGGTACTGGGGATCAAACTCAGGACCTTGTGCTTGCAAGGCAGGCACCATTCCACTGAGCTAAATTCCTGGCCCATGAATATGATTTCTATACTACAGAAAGATGCAGTGCCATGCTGATAAATATTTAACAACTTTCTTCAAAAAACCAAAAATAACAAAAACAGTCTCATAAAATCTGTTTTCTAAAGCTTCCAGGGTTTAATATTGTACTTATTCCTACTATGGCACCATGATTAATTTTAAATTACTGAGGTGACATCACTACATGAGGGGTTGGAAAGGAACATGCTTAGCATGTTATTGTATAGTACTGTAGTATTTCTACTTTCCAAATATAAATAAATAGCATAGATAAGTGGTGAGACTTGAGTCATTATTATGCTTTGTAAGTGTAATTTAATCTTTAATAATTGCTGTATTCAAGAATCAGCTCATAGAAATGCTAAAATTCACCAACTGGCTATTGTGAGCCTGCTGCCTCTAATTGCTGAGTGGTATTCTATTCTATGGATACGTGTCAGTATGTTGAATAATTCACTTGATGAACATTTGTATTGTCCCCAGGTTGGGGGTTGTCCTCTTAATAAACCTAGGATTGTTTGCATATAATTTTATAGACATATACTTTTATTACTCTTTGATAAAATTCTAAGTATGACATTTCTAAATTATATGGCTATGTGCTTAACTTTGTAAGAATTTTACAAGATATTTTTTCAAGCAGTTTTACAATTTTATATTCTACCAGAAAAGTATGAAAATTCACATTAAACCACTTTTTATTGGAGCACTTTGCATTGTCAGCTTTTCTATTTTCTCCATCTTATGTGGTATCCAGTGATATCTTATTATAGATATAATTGGCTTTACACTAATAATTTCTTTGGATATCTTCCCATGTACTTACTATCCATTTTAAGATTTTCTTTAGCAATATTATTTTTCAATATATTTTCTCCATCATACATCCATTGTCAGGATTGTTTTATTTTTCTCATTTCCACAATCATTACTTTCAATTTCTGTAGACCAAAGGAATGCCATTTGCCAGCTTTCTTGGACAAAGAGTATAAATTGGAATAGGTGTCATGTCAACCTTCAAAACTAAAGAATAGCGTCACTTGTCTGAACTTAACTGAAGACCCAAAGGCTTACTAGCCAGATGGAAGCACACATCTGAGATGCTACCAACCTGGCCTTTGTTCTAATATCGGCCTTCTTGTGTGACCCTATAACTGTAACATTTTCCGTGGGTATTATTTGTGTCCCATGACTGTATTTCTAATATGGAAGCCAGATGGTATGTTCCCTCTATCCAGAAAACATTCTGACTTTTCCCTTAATGGTAGTCAGATTCTACTAACTGTTTATGAAGACAACAGTAGATCATGTGTTTCTTAGACTCATCAAAATGAGGGTGTACTTGATTATTCAAGGGACTTTCTTTAAGGAAAATCTAATTCATAACTGACTTGCTATTTATAATGTCTTGCAGGCAATTCTACATACCTTAATTAAAAAAGAAATCTCCAATTAGGAGTAATAGTATAAAATTTCTTCCTGAATTGATTGATGACTTGACCCAGGCATTGAAAAGCTTTTAGCTCAGTCTCAACTTACTCTCCAGTGTTGTTATGGATGCTGGAATTACTTTAAATTTCCTTCTCATAGCCCAAGGTGCATTTTTTTCAATCACTAATGTATCCCGCTATATCTTAGATTTAATACGTGGCTTCAATGAAAAAGACAGTATGAAAATTTAAGGAGATAGTCACTTGGAAAACTAAGGTAGACCCTGATGATTTATGAAAACTGTTACACTTACTGTATTTTGTACTCTGGGAGAGGAGCTGGGTTAAGGCAACATTGCTTATTGGTTTTATTCTGCTGTTCATCCTATACAGAATAGACCTAATTGAATGCTGAATTTGGTCCCAGCCTCTGTTGGTCAGATTAATCACTAGGAAATCCAGGCTAAGCCAATAAAGTACAGCACAAGGGGTAGACAAAGTTAATAGTTTTTTGAGACTCTTGTATTACTCCTCATAGCAGAATTTGTGTTTCTTGCAAGTAAAAGCATTGATTTTCCTTACTCTTAATGTATCTTCAAGGCATTATTTGTATTGCAACTAGTCTTGAAAAATAGAGATAGTATCTTCTTCAGAAACAAAGGTGGAATTTCTTAGTATACAGTTTGGTAGTAATAATATTAAAATGTTCTTTTGAAGCAAGGTGCCTTCAAGCATCCTATGCATTATAAAAGAATTGAGTTTTCTACCCTCAGGAATACTTTCCTGTAATATAAGCCAATTGACCCTCTTCGTGCTGCCTTATAAGAATTGAGATTCAAGGAACCCTTACAAAAATGTTGAAATTCTTTTTACAGTTCTTATTTCAATAACTGCCTTTCCTCTCTAACCCATGAAAGTGTAGCAAGATAACATGTTAATTTATAAAGAGAACAACACCTCTGATTTTTTACAGTTTTTCATAACATCTGAATGAATTGCATGTAAATTCTATTTTGTGATAGATGTCAAACACAAAAGAGTAAACTCGTCAGGGATGTGATCGACATGCCTGCAATCCCAGCATTCTGGGAGGCTGCAGCAGGATGATCACAAGTTCACGATCACCGTGGGCAACTTGGTAAGACCCTATCTCAAAACTTAAAAATTCAAAAATGGCTGGGGTTTTAGTTTAGTGGAATAGTCCTGGGTTCATTCTTTAGTACTGAGGGGGGAAAAAGTATTCCATTCGTTTCCATTTATTTTTGGCAAATAAGAATAAATATAATAAACAAATAGTAACAAATCTCAGAATAATCTTTATGGTGTATGTGAATAACACATATATGCACTCAAAAAATTAAAGTTAATTTTAACTTAGTTTAAAAATCTTTTATTGTCAAATTTTAGACTTCATACACTATTTTGGAATTATTCTTTATCTTATTTTAGCACTGCTAAAAAGAAAATTTTACTCAGCTTTAAATTTCTGGTATTATTTTCCAATAAATGGAACCAGGGATCCTTGTACAAAAGGCTGATTGTAGGACTTAGCATGACACACAAAAAAAGTAAAATATGACCTGGAATATGTTTTAATTGCAAAATGTAAGAAAGTGCTCAATAGAACAAAAAAGCAATGATCTACAATGATGGAGAATATAATTTAAGGACACAATGACCAACTATGAGAGTTCCCAAAGGCCAAAAGTGGGCAAAATTAAGCAGTACAGTATTGGACTATAACCCACAGTTTAAAGTAGATATCAATGCATCTTTATAATATAAATGTAGTGGAACAAGTAAGTGGATAAGAGAAGTATACAAATCTCTCATGCGGAGTAAATTCAAATAATTTATGTAGATACTTTGCTCTCAAGGAGAAGAAGCATAAGTCTCTGCCCCTTCAGTGTAGCCTGTGTGTAGTAATTTCTTCCAAAGATTACAGTATGGGAGGTGAAACAGGAAATTGTGCAGTGGAGAAAACAAATACTGTCTTAGTTAATCAAAGTCAACATGGAAAGTGAGAAACCATATTGTTAATATGTTCCTTTGATTAGATATGATATAATATGGAATGATATGATATGATATAATATGGTATGATACTATATGATACAATACCATACCATATGATACAAGATGATATGATGAAGATGCCATATCAGCCCTCTGGAATTCCTTACAAAAATATATGACCCCAGTCTAATCTTAATATGTGACAACTGGGTGGTGTACTCAAGGAAAAAAGGATAATAATAAAAAACTAAGGAAACTTGAATAAACTATGTCTTTAGTTAATAATTGTTCATCAACATTGCCTCATGAACTGAGAAAATATGCTATATTAATTAATTATAGGGAAAAGTAGGTATGGGTAGGGAACATTTCTGTACTATCATACTCTTTGAAACTTTTCTGCAAATTTGAAACTTTTCTAAATAAAAGGTTTATTTTTAAGATAAAGAATTTTGCTGAAGAGACATTAGTTTACCTCTGCTAAATGACTATTACCAGTTTTAAACTTAGTTTTCTATTTGTTTACAATTATAATCTTTTGTGTTTTATAACCTCTGTTAGTCTTTAATCATATTCTCAAGACTTCTTAGGAACATAATCAGTATCTAATTAATTTTCACACGTTGATAAGTCATACTTAGGTCATTTTCCCCTAGTGATTTTTATTATTTATGTTTATAAACTGCTTCACATTGTGTTATTAGATAATATTTACTGACTGAAAATAAATCTCCTGGCTTCATAATAGAATTCTAGAACTATATCATGTTAAGTACCAAGATTCTATAAGTATTTTACAGTTTTATTATAGTAAGCAATTAATACTTTTTCTTAAGAATCCAAACAAAAACTAATGGATATTTAATGTTTTGGATGTAATGATTCTAGTTCAGGATATACATACAAAAGAATTGAAAATAGGATCTCAAAGAGATATCTTTCCTCTCATGCCCAAAGAAGCACTATTCCCAATCACTAAAATATAGAAACAATTTAAATGTTCATCAACACACAAATGGACTAATGAAAGATAACCAATTGGAATGCTATTCTGTCTTTAAAAAAAAGTTAATTGTACAACTTACAAAAATGTGATTGATCCTAAAGGATGATAATATCTTCCATTGAAATAACAGGCTAAGTAAATAATCCAGTCACAGGAAAAAGGATTAAAAATTTATGATTCTATTCATATGAGTTACTTAAAATAGTCAAATTCATAGAAGCAGAGAAGAGAGGGATAGTTGTCAGAAACTGTGAAGAGAAGTGAGGATTGCTATTTAATGCAAATAAGGTTTAATTTATGTCAGATTAATAAATTCTAGACATCTGTGATACACTATAGGACCTAGGGCACTATACATATTAATATATATTAACAGGCCAGCACTCATATACAAAATAAAATCGAAAAATAATGAACTTGAAAGTTTTAGATATAATGTTTAGTATATTGATCATAGTGATAGTATCAAAGTAATAGGCCAAAGTAATCAAAATCTATAATATATATGTGACCAAACAGATATAAATGTATATAACATATGAAACATTTCTCACATTAATTATACTTAAATTGAGGTAATGAAACACATTGGGAAATTTTTAATAAAATTTCAAATTATTATTGCTCACTTGGAAGACAAACTCTCAAGTTTGTCTCTATATTATCAGATTTATAGACTGGCAGATGGTATCAAGTTATCAGTTAATTAGTATTTTCAAACATGAAGATTACAATTGTGTAATTATTTTACTCTGATAACCTAATAGAGATGAATAGTGCAATCAATAATGGAGAAACTGAGAACAAGCAGTGACTTTGCTAGGACATAATGTCACATGTAATATAATGTGACATCACAGACAAAATTATATGATCCATTCAAGATTGGCCCAAATTTTAATGACCTTTTCCTTTAAGAAAAATACATGATAAAGTATCAGAGAAAAAAATTCATGTAACAAATCTGAATAAGAATTCAAATAACATTGTGACCATTTAGCTGGATGTTTAAAATTAAAATTAAAATTAGGTAATAGCATAAATACTGCTATAAACTCTTTAAAACTTTATGAATTTATTATTAATAATTCTAATTGGTTTCATACTTACAAATTTTTAAATGATAAATTAAAACCAGATAATAATCTGACCAAAATATTAATACTTTAAAAATTTTTTCCTCCTTAACCAAATGTCTCATCAATATGTTGAGTGATTTTGTAAGTCTAGAATGAAAGCGTACCTCAATATGTGTATTTCTTTAAAAGAACTCATCAATGTGGCATTAAATTCTTAGTTTATTTAATAAAGTTACAATTGTACCTAGTCTTACACTTTAAAAAAATGTAAGTATTTACATGGAAGTAATGTTTTAACTGATTTTCATTGGAGGGAAATACTTCTGAGTTTATCTTACCTAGTCTGAAGTATATTAATCATTTAGTAAAAATATAATCACATAAAACTAATCCTTTCATTTTTTCCAAATAAAATAGTTGATATATATTTTGCTGACAAAGACATCGCTATATAAATATGTCCTTTATACATCCATTTCAAATATTAGGTATTGAAGTAAAATTTTCTAAAGCAAAATACATATTGATATGAGGGGAGAGACTCATGACTGGTATGAGTTTTGCTGACTACTCAGAGATGAATTTCTTTTTATAAAAAATCTATTGTTATAACATTCTTTTACATAAAATCCCATCATAGGAATACATTTAAGTATCCAACAAAATATAATGAAGTCTATAGATAGAAATTACTTTTCAGTAATCATTCCAGGGACACTAGTAGACACACCACTGATGTTTTTAAAAATCTTATGAGACCCATAAAGGGCAGCCTTTGTTTAATAGCAAATTTTGACATTTATTATCTGCTTCCAATAATTTTTTCTCTGCAATTTATGAAGTCATAAGTGCATCATATCTTTTCGTGAATATCATGTTATCGCTAATATTACAACTTTTTCTTATTTTCCTCATTTAGATGCTCAAAGTTCTAATACAAAGACCTTAAATAAAATACAGAGTCTGTGTCTGCATAACCAGCGTTTCTATTGTTTTCCTAATTTTTATTTTTATTAATAAATGATTGCAGTAAATAATCATCACATTCATTGTGGAGAGTTGGTACATGTATACAACACATCTAATTATTTTATGTGCCCCACCAATCGCTAGGTCCTCTTCCCGTTTGCAAAAAATCTAGCTTTTCAATTTGAAGGAAGATAAGCTATGGTTAAAAACTTAACATAAAATATCTATACAAATAATCCTCCACTTCTTTACCTGTAGATAAATTCATGAATATCATTGTGTGATTAAGAACATGTAAAGTCAATGCTTTGAAATTTCAACATAATTGAAGAATAAGGTGTTTGAAATCTCTCTTTCTTTTGATTTTTTAACTTTGTCTTTCTTTATGTTCACATACAACGGACTAGTTTTTATATTTTAGCTAAATACTTTCTTTTTACCTAACACTGTAGTATACTGTTCTATATTTAACTTTTTCAGTTCTCCTGTTCTTGGGGTGGAATCTCTCTTTTGCTCATGCACCACGTGATCTATAGCCATCTTTGTTCCTTCTGCTTTAGAGATTTCCCTGTCTTTATTTAGAATAACACAAAGTCATGCCTGCATAATGATATTTTAGTCAAGGACAATCCAATGAACTTATAAAGAGCTGAAAAATTATATCAGCTTAGTATTTTTACTGTATCTTTTCTATGTTTAGAAAACAAATATTTACCATTGTGTTACAATTGTACACTATTAAGCACAGTAATGTGCTGTTCAGGTTTGTGGCCTAGGAGTAATAGGCTGCACCATGTAACCTAGTTGTGTAGTAGGATCGAGGTTTGTGTAGACGCACTCTTTGACATCTGCTCAACAAAATTGCCTAGTAATGAGTATTTCACAATGTCAGAATGAATTTTCACAATTAAGATATGAATGATTAAACTTAGAATATCAGTATATGAGGAAAAAGGATACATTGTTATACAATGGTATAAATGCATCCTGTATTAAATTTAATATAAAATTTTATTATCAGTCTTGATTGAGTAAATTTTGTTGTGTATATTTAATTTATACAAGATGATTTTAAGGGATACATATATATATAGGAAAAATGTTTACAAAAGTGTAGTAAGTTAGCATACCCATCACCTCACAGCTAAACTCTACTCATTTAGCAAACATGCTGAATATAACATTAGTAACTATACTCCTTGTACATTTGATCTCTAGATTTATTATTCCTAACTATCCCCCAGTTTGTAGCCTTTGATCCGTCTCTTCCCAACCCAACCCTCCCAAAGAGTTTGTTATTCTCTGCCTTGGTATACTGGCTTTTAAGAAACTTTACAAGTACAAATGAGATCATGTAATGTTTTCCTTATGAGTCTGACTTACATCACTTAGCATTATATTCTCAAGTTTCATCCGCCTTGTAGCAAATGATTCTGTCTTTTTTAAGGCAAAATAATATTTCATGTATGTATATGCCACAATTTATTTATCCATTTGTCTCCCAATCAACATTTAGATAGTTTTCATATTTTAGCTATCATGAACAATGTAGCAATGGACATCAGTGTGAAAATAACAATATTGAAGTGTTGATTTTATGCCAAATGGGTATATACACAAATAAAGGAAATTGTTGAATCCTATAGACATTTTCCCCACAACCTGCTTCGGACACATGCAACCCATTTTCCACCACAATGATTGCACCAATCCACAATTCCACCTATCGTGTGTAAGAGTTTCCTTTTCTCTAGGCTGTTACCTTTGACTTTCTGATAATAACTATCTTAAAGGTTATGAGGTGATATTTCCTAATGTTTTTCCTTTGCAAGTTCCTGATGATTAATAATGTTGAGTACCTTTTCATATGCCTATTGGTCATTATTTTATTCTTCTATGGAAAAAATTTCAATTAATGTCATTGCTCATTTTTTAATTATTTGGTTTTTTTCTGCTATTGAATTGTATGAGTTTTATAAATCTTGGATATTAGCAGCTTCTCAGACATATGATTTATAAATATTTTTCCCAATCCAGAGGCTGTATTTTCATTCTTTTTAAAATTATTCTCCTTTGCTATGCAGGAACTTTTTAATTTGATGAAGTCACATTTATTTCTGCTTTTGTACCCTGGGATTTTGTTGTGAAACGTCCAAAAATTAATTAGTAAGTCAATTTCCAGATTTTCTCCTATGTTTGGTTCCAAGAGCCTCGTGATTGAAAGTCCTTGTTTAGCTCTCTCATACATTTGAGTTTACTTTTGTGTATAATGAAAGAGAAGTGTCTAAATTCATTATTTCACATGTAAAGTACCAGTTTTCCAATACTATTAATTAGTTCCCCCTTGGTTCCCCTGTCAAGGAAGAGTTTACTCCAAATATTTGGAATTTTCTTGGTTTTCTACTTTGTTCCACTGATGTGTCAATTTTTATGTCACTTCTATACTGTTTTATCATGATAGCTAGTCAATGTAATTTTTTAGTAGTATATGTTTCTGGTACATTATGAATACATTTACTGTGGGTATTTTCTCATGACACCTCTAGTTTCTTTTTGTACCACCTTCCCTCCATCTCTTAGCCCTCTTTCCCTTTGCTAAAGCTCTATCTCCTATTTCCTATCATCTATCCTTTATTTTTCTCTTAGATTTATTAGGCTGATTTCTAGCTTCAAAGTTCCCTAGACAAGTCAATTGGTAACATAATTTTAAGTCAAGAAGTGTGATACCTACATCTTTTTCTTTTTTTAAAGCCTCAGACTAGTTTCACTATTCCAGATCTTGTGGGAATCCATAAACATTTTAGAATTTTATTTTCTATTTCTTTGAAGAATGTTATTGGGATTTTTATAGAGATTTCATTGTGTGTGCATTGCTTTGGGTAATACGAACATCTTAATACTATTAATTCTTCTCATCCATGAGCATAGGATAAGTTTCCATTTATTTGTGTCTTTAATGTCTTTCATCAAAGTTTTACTGTTTCCACTCTTGGTTAAATTTCTTCCTAAGTATTTTTTGATATTATTGTAAAAGTGATTCTTTTGTAAATTTCTTTTTTTAAGCTAAATTGTCAACAATACTACCACTTTTAAATGAGTTTCAGATCCTGAACTCTACTGAATTTCTTATAAGTTCTAAGAGCTTTTTGTTATTTTTGCTGTTTATTTCACTGTGGAGTTTGAAGGGTTTTCCACAAAAAAGAACATGTCATCTGAAAATAGGGATTATTTTACTTCTTTCTTTCCAACTTGAATATTTTTTTTATTTTTTTTCTTCTTGGATTCCTCTTACCAGTACTTCTAATACTATGTTAAACAGAAGTTAAACAAAAGTTTGGTGAATGACCATCCTTGTCTTATACTGAAAATTAAAAAAAGATTTTAAATTTTCCCCCATGATTAGGATATTAGCTGGGGATTTTTCAAACATGGCCTTTCCTATGATAAGGATTTTTCACCTAAACTTTTAAGAAGCATATTAAGAATCTATCTTGAACTTTGTCAAATAGTTTGCTTATTCACTTGATAAAATCGTGTCTTTTATCTTTAATTCCTTTAAAGTGATATACAACATAAATTATTTTGTATATGTTAAACCAGCTCTACATGCCAAAGATTAATTACACCAGGCATAATGTATAATCTTTTTAATGTGTTGTTGAATCCAGTCTGATAATATTTTGCATCGAGAATTTTCATATCAATGTTCAATCAGAGATATTGGACTGTAGTTTTCATTTCTGACAGTATATTTTTCTTAAGAACCACAGCAATACAAAATGTGTTTAATAGTATTCATTCTAGCTTTATTTTCTGGAAGAGTTTAAGAAGTATTAGTGTTTGTCTTTGAAATGCTTCATAGATTTAGCTGTGAGTCCATCTGGTCCAGGGCTTTTCAATGTTAGGAGGTCCTTCATTATTCCTTATTCTCTTTTTTATTGTTATGTCCAGCTTTTGATCTCTTCTTGATCAATGTAAAAGTATTTAGGGGTAAATGACAAGAAATACGGCTTACCAAAACTTATGGGATGCAGTTAAAGCAGTTCTAAGAAGGCAGTAACAAACAACAAACTATTACTTCAAAAAGGGAGAAACAACCCAAATAAATATCCAAATATTATCCTTCAAGGTACTAGAAAATGAAGAATTAAATTTAAAGTTAGCAAAAGGAAGTGAATAATGAAGAGAAGAGCAAAAATAAATCTTGTAGAGAATAGAAAAATCAATAAAACTGAATTACCTTTCTGAAAAAAAATTAAAAATGACAGGTAGTATAAGCAAAAAAAGAGAGGAATCAGATAAAATCTGAAATAAGAGGTGAAATTGCAGTAGATGCCTAAAAAGTAAGAAAGATCATAAAAGACTTGATTTAGTCTATCTTGTGTTTGGGTAACAGAATACTGAGGTTGAGTAACATTTAATGGACAGAGACATCTTTCATACAGTTACAGAGGCTGTAGACACCTAGGTGAAAAGACCCAAGTTTGGTGAAGGTCTCCACTAAATTGCTTGATGTCAAAAGGGGAAAGTGTATGAAAGCATGAATGATGGAGAAAAGACAGACTAAAACTTTTTTAAAAATAGACCCACTCATGTAGTAAGGAACTCTCTCTTTAATGACATTAATCCACTCATGAGAAAAAATACCTCATGAGCTAATCACCTCTCAAAGCCCCATCACTCAACATTTGCGCCTTGCTTATTAACATTAACATAGCAACATTGGAAGACACATTCAAGCCATACCAGAAATACAATGTATAATTGTATGGCAACAAATTGGATAATCTATACAAAGGAGCATCATCCCATTGTCTCTGTTTTAATAATAATAGGGGAAAATTTTACATTGTTGAAGAATGATTACTTCCTAAATTATTAACATAGAATTCAATATATTTTTAAATATTCAGCTTAATTTATCATTTTATCAACTACAGCTTAGTATGATATCACTTAGTTCCAGAGCCACCTGCAGCATCAAGGAGGAGCCTTCCAGGCCTCTGTACAACAGCCCCCAGTGCTGAGGAGCAGAGCCTCCCCCAGCACCAAGGAGGTGAGCCTTGCGGGCACCGGCAACACACCCCCTACCACCAATGAAATGAGAAGACAAGTAAACAAGTCTCAAAACCAGACTTTCAAATCACCTAACACAACCCCACAGGTAAATGAAATAGAACAATCTGATACTTAAAAACCTGGACTCCCTGAACTGGCAACAAAAGAGAATCTGGAAAAAAATGAAATCAGAAATAATTTCTCAGATAACAGCAGAGATCAGGCACATAGTACCAGACATGAATAGTGAATCTAGAGAGGACACAGATAAAAAATATAGAAGCTGAGGAACATGATGGAATCCCAACATAGGAAACAAATGGAATCAATAAACCAAATGCAAACAGATTTTGGGGAGATGAAAAACTCCATTGAAAGTTTACTCAACAGAATGAGCTAATGTGAGGATAGAATTTCAGATATAGAAGATAGGATTGCAATTAGTAACCAGGAAAAGAAAAATTGCTTTAAAATTGTAATGGACAAGGAGAAATCAATCCAGCAGCTGCTAGATGATGCAAAGAAGAATAACATAAGACTTATCAGTCAATGAAGAAACAGGAGAGAGAGCAGACAACATTAAAAAACTGTTCACAGAAGTGATGGCAGACAACTTCCCAAGCAGGAGAAAAGAACTTGACATAGAGATAAGTGAGGCATATAGGAATCAAAATGCCTTGATCAAAACAAATCTACACATAGGCAGATAATAGTTAAGATTTCAGAAACCCAACAAAAGAACAAAATTCTATAAGCAGTTAGAGAAAAGAAACAAATTGCATACAAAGGAAAGCCCATCAGAATCACAGCAGACTTCTCAATGCAAACTCTCAAGGCAAGAAGAGATTGGAGTGATGCATTTCAAACCCTAAAGGAAAACAATCTCCAAACCAGATTAATGAACCCTACAAAACTATCTTTAAAAATTGATGGAGAAGGAGATATTTTCATGAAAAAGAGCAATTTCAGGAACTTCATCAATACGAAACCAGCACTCCAAAAAATTTTAGACAATATTCTAGAATAAGACCATGAGGATCAAAACCACAGGAAGCCCTGCAGAATGAAACCACTGGGCACAGCAAGAAATTAAATGCAAAGGGGGAGAGCCCAACAAAAACAAAAAGTCATGACAATGATAAATCAATACATATCAGTTATAACCATCAATGTTAATGGTCTCAATTCACCAATCAAAAGAAATACACTGGCAGAATGGGTCAAAAAGAAAGATGCAACAATATGCTGCATTAAAAAAAAAGCACATTTAACTCAAAAAGAAACTCATAGTCTGAAAGTTAAAGGGTGGAAAACAATACTCTATGTGAAAGGAAGCTGAAAAAAAAGCAGGAGTAGCTATCCTTTTTGCAGGTCAAGTGGATTTCAAACAGACTTTTTAAGGGAGACAAAGAAGAACACTAAATCCTTGTAAAGGGAACAATGCAAGAAGAAGAGATGACAATCATAAATATCTATGCAGTAAACACTAGCACACCCAACTATATGAAACAAATACTAACGGACATGAAAAAATCACATAAGCACTAATACAATAGTAGTGGGGGTCCTCAGTTCACCCGTGTCACAAATAGATAGATCAACTAGACAAAAAATAAGTAATGAAATACTAGAACTCAATCAAACTCTTGAACAAATGAATTTAAGAGATGTATACACAGTGTTCCACCCCATAAAATCAGAATACACATTCATTTCAGCTGCACATGGGTAGTTCTCCAAAATAGACCACATACTTGCTTATAACACATGTTTAAGTAAGTGCAAAGAAAATGAAGTCACCCCCTGTATATTATCAGAACATGGTGTGATGAAATTTAAGATCAATAAAGAAATGGCAAAAATTTCATAAACACATGGACATTGAACAAAACACTTCTGAATAACCAATGGGTCACAGAGGAAATTAAAGAAATCACACAGTTTTTACAATTAAATGACAATGCCAGTACAACATATCAGAATCTATGGGACACAATGAAAGCAGTCTTATGAGGGAAATTCATAGCAGTGAATACACATATTAGGAAACAGAGTGAGCCCAATTAAACAACCTGGTTCTGAACCTCAAGCTTCTAGAAAAAGAAGAGCAGGACAAACCCAAAGCCCACCATAGAAAGGAGGAAATTATAAAGATCAGAGCAGAAATCAATGTAATGGAAAATAAGAGAACGATACAAAAAAATCAATGGAGCTGAGAGATTGTTCTTTGAAAGAATAAACAAAATTCACAAACCCTTAGTTAACCTTAACAGAAAACAGAAAGAATAGGCCCAAATCCATGCAATTAGGAATGAAAAGGGTGAAACTACAACAGACCCAGCAGAAATCCAGAGGATCATCAATACCTACTTTGAGAACCTATATACCAATAAGATGGAAAACACAGAGGAAATAGAAAGATTCCTAGATACATATGAATTACCAAAGTTGAATGAAGAAGACCTAAAAATTCTAAGCAACCCAATATCAATCAATGAAATTGAAAACATAATAAAAACATACCAACTAAGAAAAGCCCGGATCTTGATGGCTTCATTGCTGAATTCTACAAGACATTTAGAGAGGAACTGCTGCCACATTTGTTTAAACTCTTCAGTGAAATTGAAAAGGAAGCAATCCTCCCAAATTCATTCCTGGAAGCAAGCATCACTTTGATCCCCAAAGCAGAGAACGACCTAACTGAAAAACAGTACTATAGGCCAAACTCACTAATGAACGCAGATGCAAAAATCATCAATAGATACTGGCAAATAGAATGCAGAAGATCAACAAGAATATCATACACCCTGACAAGGGAGATTCATCCCAGGGATTCAGGGATGGTTAAACATATGCAAATCAATAAATATAATATGCTGTATCAATAGAGTGAAGGAGAAAAACCATATGATAATCTCAATAGATGCAGAAAAACATTTGACAAAGTCCAACATGCATTTATGATAAAACCCTATAAAAATTTGGAATACACAGCTCTACCTCAATCTGATGAAAGCCATCTATGAAAAATCAACAGCCAATATCATAGCAAATTGTCAAAAACGGAAATCCTTCACACTAAAATCAGGCACAAGACAAGAATGTCCACTATCACCACTTTTGTTCAACATAGTTTTGGAAAAATTAACCATGGAAATTAGAAAAAAGAAATAAATAATACCACTAATGATAGGAAATGAAGAAGTCAAATTGTCATTATTTGCAGATGAGATGACGTGATACTTTATATAGAAGACCCCAAGAACTCCACCAAAAGTCTTCTGGACTTAATAACCAAATTCAGTAAAGTAGATGGATATAAGGTCATCACACAAAAAGGAATAGCTTTCCTCTACACAAACAACAGACTTATTGAGAGTGAAATGGGACAAACAATGCCTTTCACAATTCCACCCAAAAAACTGAAATACCTAGTAATCAACCTCACAAAAGAAATCAAAGACCTCTTCTCTGAAAACTATAGCACTCTGTAAAGAGAGATTGAAGATGATATCAGAACATGGAAAGACATCCCATGCTCCTGGGTAGGAAGGATCAACATAGTGAAAGTAGCCATCCTTCCAAAACTGCTATATAGATTCAATGCAATCCCAATTGAAATCCCAGCAGCATACATCACAGTTGTTGAGAAAACAGTCCAAAACTTCATTTGGAACAAGAAGAGACTTACAATAGTAAAAGCAAATATAGCCAACATGGCAAGAGCTATCACAATCATGTTGAAACTATACTACAAAGCTACTGTATTCAAAAAGCATGGTACTGGCAAAGAAACAGACCTGAGGACAAGTGAAACAGATTAGAAGATGCAGAAAAAACTCCAGACACACTCAGCCATGTCATTTTTGACGAAGAACCCAAACACCCTCACTGAAGGAAAGATAGCCTCTTTAATAAATGTTGCTGGAAAAATTGGGTTTCCACTTGCCAGTGATTAAAACTAGACCTTTATCTCTTATCATGAACTAAACTAAAATCAAAATGGATTGAAAATCTAAATATTAAAACAGAAATGCTGAACCAGTTGGAAGAGAGGTTAGGTAGAACTCTTGAATACACTGAGGTAGGAAAAGACTTTATGAGCTAAACTTCAGTTGCCCATGCACAAACAATCAACAAGTGGGATCTCTTCTTGCTAGAAAGCATCTGCACTGCAAGAGTAACCACCAACAGTGTGAAGAGACAACCCACAATGTGGGAAAAAAATTTCACCTGCTGTTCCTCAGAAAAAGGTCTCCTATCTAGAATCTATAAGGAACTTAAAAAAAATCAGACCTCCCAAATTTAAAGACCCAATCAAAAACTGGGGATCTGAAATGAGCAGAAATTTCTCAGACAAAGAAGTAAAAGCAGCAATTAAACATATGAAAAAAATGTTCAACATCACTGGTCACTCTAGAGATGCAGACGAAAACAACACTGAGATTCCAGCTCACCCCAGAAAGAATGTCTGCTATCATGAAATCAACCAATTTCAAATGCTGATGGGGCTGTAGAGAAAGAGGAACACTGCTCCACTGCTGGTGGGAGTGCAGACTATTACAACCACTGTGGAAATCAGTATGGAGATACCTCAAAGAACTAGGACTGGAAGTTCCATTTGACCCAGCTATTCCCCTGCTGGGTATCTTCCCCAAAGAATTAAAAGAATCATACCACAGTGATATATGTGCACCCATATTCATAACAGCACAATTTGTGATAGCTAAAACTTGGAAGCAGCCCAATTGCCTATCAACTGGAGACTGGATAAAGAAAATGAATGTTTTTTAAAAATAAAATGTAATACTACACACCCATAAAGCATGAGAAATTTGAGACATTTATAGCTAAATGGAAGCACATAGAGGCGATACTCTTAAGTGATATAAGTAGAATACACCTGTGTAAATTTCAAATAATTTCTCTAATATTGGAAAATGAAAGTGTAAACATGAACTGAAAGGTTTAGTAGATAATGTGAATTAGGAAGAAAAGGGGTACAGGGGAAGGGGAAGTGGGAGGGGTAGGGGAAAAGAAAGAAGGGAATGGAATTAATATGAGAAAAAGAAAAAATGGAAATAAAGTCTTTGTAAATATGGAGGGATGGAGGGGTTGAAGGGAGTGCAGCAGCATGTGGAAAAATTAAGAACCAAGAGAGGTTATGTAAAGGTGCAAATTTCTAATGATGAATGTCATTATATTGTATACCTAAAATGTACCAATAAAATTAATTGTAAAAAAAGATATCACTTATTTCCATAATTATATTCCAAATTTAACAGTGACCCTTTTAAATAATATTTTTGGAAAAATGCTTGACCTTTGCAATTTAATATAAAGCACAGTGAGAAAGAAGAAAAATAGAGCCACAGATAGAAGATTTCTCAAACATTTGGTGTGAATTTTAATGTATCTAGTAAAGATTGAAAACTGATTTCCTAATAAATCAGGTTTCAAAATGTAAATCTTCCAGATTTTGCTTATTTATTTTTTCTCTGCAAGAGCTTTTGCTTCATTTTATTTCTTAGGTATATCAGAGGCTTAGCTATTCTTTTTCTTTCTTCTAGTTTACACTGCAATTTTGAGATATCCTTCTCTAAGCAATAGAAAATATTGCACAAAGTGTCATAACACACACAGATATCTATAGTCTATATAAAGGCAATGTTCAGTAATGACATGGAACAATTTTATTATTTTCTCTATTATACTGAGTATCTCTCTATATATGTAAACATAGATAGGGGTAAGCAATAGAAAATATAATGTGCAAAGTGCCTTAACACACATAGATATCTCTAGTCTATGTAAAGGCAATGTTCAGTAATGATATAGACTCATTATTTTCTCCATTATACTGAGTATCTCTCTATATAGATAAAGATATAGGTAGATATAAACACATATAAATTTGCCAAGCAAAATGTCTATTTATTTTTATAATAATAGTTGAAATGGTATTATCTTTGGTTTCTGGTTGTTTATATTGTTCTCTAAGGGTTCTTAAGATGTTCTCATTTATAAACATATGAGATTAGGAATAAAATTGTCTATTTGAATTTTGAGGAAATTAAGTTTATTTTTCTCTAATTATGTAGTATTTTCAAAAGAACAAGCCAGATTCTCTGGGTCAGTTCTTGATTATCTAAATTATGTGCTTTACTATACTGTTAGAATTGGGCAGAGATTAAAGGGGGAAAAATATGGGTTTTAGATTTTCAATGGACAGAAAATAAAATAACTAATTAACATCACTCCATTGTTTCCATGGTTCACTATGGTTGTTGATTTTTTTCCTCAAAATTTAAATGAATGTTTTCTTGTGAGTTTTCAAAATTATTAACCAAACTCAAGTAAATAAGTTCCACAGAAAAATTAATATTGAGAAATATAACTCATAGAAATAAAGAAATTATGCATATCCTAACAGTTCAAGGCTGTTATATTCTACAGTATTCTTGTATTTTTAGATAGATCATTCAGAAATGATTCTCAATAACAGTCTAAATTATATCTGAGGAAAATATAGACTTCTCCATTAACTTCAATAATATGATTTTTGTTTCATCTATAAAGTTTCATGCCATGATGTACTTTATATCTAAGTTGTTTACATACTTCATTTGATTTACAAACAAATAATTTTTAGCCTTATGAAGGAATGGATTCTGTGATATTTAAACTGGACAAACATGGTATAGCTTCTAGATGTTACTTTATACATGGCTGGTAGAATCTACTATGGTTGAAAACAAAAAAATTTCCACTTGGGGTTAGTGAAGTGGAAATTAACCTCAACTTTAGGATGCTTGAAGCAAGACAATTATTATTCTGACCTGGATTTTTTCCTCTATTAAATAAATCCCCTACAGCATAAAAGTACTTTCCAGACTCAAACTTCTTCATCTAT
Source organism: Heterocephalus glaber (assembly GCF_000247695.1). The sequence continues at coordinate 7,022,617 of NW_004624802.1, read as the reverse complement.
TTTGAGGAAGCCACTCTATACTGCATTTGCATATTCTATATTGGAGTGCCCTAACTTTGATTGCTAACATTAACGTCCCCAAAATAAACTACCGGCAGCTAAATTTGAAATCTTTCTTTGAGAAACATTCCTAAACTGAAGTCAAGATGTTAGAAAAGAGGTAACTTATTTTAATAGAGTGATTGCAAAAGAAACCTGAAAGAGCAGAGATAGATACTAGTAATGACTCTGACCTTAGGTGTGGGCTTAAAGAATGCCACCCACACCCCTGAAATCTTATGAAGTGTATCCACTTTTCTGCAGAATTATATACAGTTCAAAGATTTATCTTCATCCTGAATGAAAGCTATAGCTCTGACTCCTTTTTAACATTCCCATTCTAAAACTCATTGAACAAGAAGCCTGGTGACTGAAGTAATATTTTTTATTAATTACATTGGTATATTTAAGGTATGCAATATAATGATATTCATTATTGGAAATTTGCACCTTCACATAATCTACCTTGGTTCTTATTTTTTCTTCCATTCCCCTTCCCTCCCTTCAAGCCTTCCACCCTTCCCTGCTGAGATTCCACCTCACCCCAGAAAGAAAGGCTGCTATCATGAAATCAACCAATAACAAATGCAGGCAGGGCATGGGGAAAGAGGAACCCTGCTCCACTGCTGGTGGGAGTGTAGACTGGTACAACCACTGTGGAAATCAGCATGGAGATACCTCAAAGAACTAGGGCTGGAAGTCCCATTTGACCCAGCTATTTCCCTGCTGTTTATCTTCCCCAAAGAATTAAAAGAATCATACCACTGTGACATATATGCACCCATGTTCCTAACAGCAAAATTCATGACAGCTAATACTTGGAAACAACTCAATTGCCAATCAACTGAAGACTGGATGAAGAAAAATTTTTTTACAATGGAGTATTATGCAGCCATAAAGAATGAGAAACCAGAGACATTTATAGCTAAATGGATGCACACTGAAGTGATACTCTTTTTTTTTTTATTAATTCTTTTATTGGTACATTTTAGGTATATAGCACAATTACATTTCTTATTGGGAATGGTACCTTTACATGATGCATCTTGGTTCTTATTTTTTCCCCATTCCTAGCCCTCCCTTCACCCGCTTCATCCTTCCCTATTTACAAAGACTTTATTTCCATTCTTTCCATTTCTCATCAATTTTCCTTTCCCTTCTTTCCTTTCCCCGGCCCCTCCCAATACCTCTACCCCTTTGGACATTTTCTTCCTATTTTGCATTATTGATTATTCATTCTAATCATTGGTACATTTTAGGTATACAATATAATGACATTCATCATTGGAAATTTGCACCTTTACATAATCTGTCTTGGTTCTTATTTTTCACCCTTGCCCGGCCCTCCCTTCAACCCCTTCATTCCTCCTTATTTACAAAGATTTTGTTCCTATTTTTCCATTTTCTCATATTAATTCCATACCCTTCTTTCCTTTCCCCTACCAATCCCATTTCCTTTCCCTTTGCCCCTTTTCTTCCTATTTCACATTACCTATTATACATTTTAGTCCTTATTTACACTTTCAGTTTCTCACACCAGAGAAACAATTTGGTATTTACACATGTTTGTCCTATTTATTTCAATTAAGAGTATTGCCTCAATGTGTATCCATTTAGCTATAAATGTCTCTAATTTCTCATTTTTTATGGCTGAGTAGTACTCCATTTTATTGAAATATCTGCATTTTCTTTATCCAGTCTCCAGTTGATGGGCATTTGGGCTGTTTCCAAGTTTTTGCAATCACAAACTGTGTGGCTATGAACATGGGCACACATATATCACTGTGATATGATTCTTTTAATTCTTTGGGGAAGATCCTCAGCAGTGGAGTAGCGGGGACAAATGGGACTTCCAGTCCTAGTTCTTTGAGGTATCTCCATACTGATTTCCACAGTGGTTGCACCAGTCTACACTCCCACCAGCAGAGGATAAGGGTTCCTCTTTCCCCACAGCCCATCCAGCATTTCTTATTGGTTGATTTCATGATAACAGCCATTCTTTCTGGTGGGAGTTGGAATCTCAACTTTGCTTTCATTTGCATCCCTCGAATGACCAGTGATGTTGAACATTTTTTCATGTATTTATTGCTATTTCTACTTCCTTGTCTGAGGAATGTCTGCCCATTTCAGATGTCCATTTTTGGACTGGGTCTTTAAATTTGGGAGATCTGATCTTTTTAAGTTCTTTATAGATTCTAGATAGTAGATCTTTGTCTGAGGAAAAGCAGGTGAAGACTTTTTCCCACATTGTGGGTTATCTCTTCACACTGCTGGTAGTTTCTCTTGCTGTGAAGAAGCTTTTTAATAAGAAGAGATTCCACTTGTTGATTGTTTGTGGTAGTTCATGGGCAACTGAGGTTTTCTTCGTAAAATATTTTCCCACACCGATGTCTTCAAAAGTTCTACCTAACCTCTATTCCAACTGGTTCAGAGTTTCTATTTTAATATTTAGATCTTTAATCCATTTCAATTTTAGTTTGGAGCATGGTGAGAGATATAGGTCTAGTTTTAATCTATGGCAGGTTGAAACCCAATTTTTCCAACACCATTTATTAAGGAGGCTATCTTTCCTCCAGTGAGGGTGTTTGGCTCCTTTATCAAAGATAAGATGGCTGAGTGTGTCTAGCATTGTTTCTGCATCTTCTAATCTGTTCCACTGGTCCACAGGTCTGTTTCTTTGTCAGTGCCATGCTGTTTTTATCATAGTAGCTTTGTAGTATAGTTCCAAGTTGGGGATTGTGATACCTCCTGCCTTGTCTCTGTTACCAAGAATTGCTTTTACTATTCTGGGTCTCTTCTTGTTCCAAATGAATTTTTGGGTTGTTTTCTCAAGGTCCATGAAGTATGCTGCTGGGATCTCATTTGGAATTGCATTGAATCTATATAGCAGTTTTGGGAGTATGGCCGTTTTCAGTATATTAATCCTTTCTACCCATGAACAGGGGATGTCTGTCCACTTTGTGATATCATATTCAATCTCTCTTTTCAGAGTGCCATAGTTTTCAGAGAAGAGGTCCTTGATTTCTTTCATTAGGTTCATTCCTAGGTATTTCAGTTTTTTGGATGCTATTGTGAAAGGAATTGTTTGCCCTATTTTTCTCTCAGTGAGTCTGTCATTCATATAGAGGAAATCTATTGATTTTTGTGTGTTGACCTTGTAACCAGCTACTTGACTGAATTTGGTTATTAAGACTAGAAGACTTTTGTTGGAGTTCTTGGGGTCTTCTATATACAGTATCGTATCATCTGCAAATAATGACAATTTGACTTCTTCATTTCCTATCCTTATTCCTTTTATTTCTTTCTCTTGTCTAATTGTTGTGGCTAATGTTTCCAAAACTCTATTGAACAAGAGTGGTGATAGTGCACATCCTTGTCTTGTTCCTGATTTGAGTGTGAAGGATTTCAGTTTTTGACCAATTAGTATGATATTAGCTGTTGGTTTTTCATAGATGGCTTCTATCAGTTTGAGGTAGAGACTATCTATTCCAAGTTTTTGTAGG
>NW_004624802.1:6980120-7016937 GCF_000247695.1 Heterocephalus glaber | reverse complement strand
GGTTTTGAGACTTATTTACATGTTTTCTCATTTTGAGTGGGGGGGCAGGGGGGGTGCTTTTGGCATCAGCGTGGCTCACCTCCTCTGAGCTGGAAGAGGTGGGCCAGGGGCTGAGAACAGTGTTAGAGATGGTGGCCCCAACGCCCCTTCCTCTGAACCAGGAGTGGCGGGATGTTTGATGGCCTGGAAGCCCCTTCCTCTGGACCAGGAGCAGTGGGAAGGTGGCTTAGAAGCTCCTACCTCTGGGCCAGGAATGCTGGGATGGACAGCAGCCCAAAAGCCCTTTCCTCTGGGCTTCAAGCTGTGGGAGGGATGGTGGCTGGGTAGCCCCTTCCTCTGGACCAGGAGCAGTGGGACAGCAGCTCAGGGGCCACTACCTCTGGGCAGGAATTCTTTAAATTCTGAGAACTTGATTAGCTCCAGTACAATGGTCTGGTGGTCCAGTGTCCTCTGCTTCTTTGTAGTGTGGAACTAGGTGGCTGTACAGAGAATAGGCCAAAGGAGTCGGGGAGGGGGGAGGTCCAGTGGATTGCTGCCGGGGCACAGTCTGATTCGGTGTTTTCAGTATGACTGGTGACCTCGGGACAGCATCCGCAGACCTGAAGCAATACTCCTAAGTGAAGTAATATTTTTAAATTTAGATTTCCCTCACAGGAAGGAGATTTTATATTTATAATTCGAAGTAGTTAATACAAAGATGTCTTTGTCAAAATTGTATTTATCAACATAATCTGTTAGTTTAAGAAACACTAAAAACATCAGAATATTACACAATGATGTGGATAAACTCAGACCTATCAGTAATAGGTAAAAAAAAAAAAAGTCTGAAAATTACAAAATCAAAGAATTAATGTGTTTGGAGGAAAAAATATTACTAGTGCAAGATGACTCTATAAAAGCATAGGTTTTGTAATAAAGTATTTTTATTTTTCAAACAAATAGGCAAAGATTTTGTTTTGTCTTTGTTGGAAAATTCTATCTTCATTATCTTCAATCTGTTTTAAAACTGTAAATTACCAAAAACCTGAAAATAAAGCAAATTATTATGTCTACAATTGTGCTGAGTATAATAATTATTTCCCTATGGACACACCTGTTTGTATCTATGTGTATATCTTCTTAAATGAATATGGTGCATATATGTGATATTTTAATTTTCCTTCACTCTTGCACCATCTTATCAATTCCCTAATTAATAATAGACTGAATATGTCTCTCATGTGTGTTTCTTTTACTTTTTTCTGATAGTCATAATTATTACCCTTTTACATTTTTTGTTCTTTAGCATTATTCAATCCTTTGCTTTTACAAAAATCAGATCAGTTACTATGAGGACTTGTTAAATTTTCACTCCTTTTAAACACTCTTTTACATGAGATGTTCAGCAAAGTACTCATCCCCTGATGTCACATACATGTTGCCTAGGAACACACAGGCACATATATGTAGCATTTCAAGTTAAATATAAAAATAGCATAGTTTTACACATAAATTTAAAATAAAAATTTTAATGGGCAAAATTGTCAAAAGACAATAGGTGATTTTCTTTAGACTTTGGGTAAGAACACAGTGGTCCATTGTTTGCATACAATCTGTTGCAAATTTCCTTTTACTAATGATGTGATATGCCTAAATAAAAATTTCCTGGCTTTATGCCTGTATTAACATACCTATATTGGGAAGATTGTTTTCAATTCCCTTAAGTATTTCAGTTCATACAAATATACATGGCATTACAGTTAAAAATAACTCAAATTGCCTTTTTAGCTTCACAATCTATCCACAAAAATATAAAAAAGGCAAATTCCCAGTTAAATTATTGATAAACTGTTTCAGCCTCTACTAATTCTTTTCAGTGAAGAAGTAAACAACCATGTAAAAAGCCATAAAAATGGTCAATTAAGTTTGTACTACAGGCCTGATAGCCACTTTCCTGAGGGAGTCTATATCCTGTGCAATTTACAATTTTGAGTTTATTGTATTTTCTTCATTTATAGTAATTATAATATGTACTGTTTTCTGTTATTTTATTTTGTTTTATTCCTTTGTATTTGCATGTGGAAATAGAGTATGTTATTTTTTTTTAATATCCATATAAGCTCATGAAACACTTTTGTATGGAGGGTTAATTTATTAGAATTAGATAACCATTTCTGTATGGCTATTCATAGGTAGAATTTATTTTAAAAAAGAAAACCATACCTTAAAAGTAAAATTAAAGTAACACAGTAGTGATTGTTTTTTACAAAAAAACCCTTGAGCTTCAAAACTCTCAGGGAAAAATGTTTAAGAATCTTATTACATAAATATTGCTATATTTTATATAGCAATTATATTGCTTTATATTACAGCAGTACAAAACATTCAGATTACAATTAGTTTCTCCAACATATAGTTGAGAAAAAGTAATACATGCTTGTAAAATGTAATATATGTAGTCATATTATTCTTTAGGATAATATACTTAAATAGGATTTAGAGTTAATACTGTGAGTGTATGATACAACATGCAACCTCTAAGATGAAAATTTAACAATTAAAATTTCTTCACCTTCTTGCATCAGCAATATCAGACATAAAAATCCTTCCTATACACCAAGAAGGCTCTAAAAATTAAGACATGCAGTTTCTAAAAAGTAGATGGGATTTTTGAGTTGTAATAATCTTAACTTTAAGCTTATTGGGATCTTGAGCAGTCCCTGGGCACTATAATTTGTATGCCTCCCAATGTCATGCTGAAATTTAATCATTTTGGAAATAGTGTGAAGAATTGGGACCTTTAAATTTTAGTCCAGAGGGTTCTGCTCTCATGAATGTATTAATGTTATTGTTTCAGGAGTGGGTTCCTGATAAAAAAGATCAATTCTGTTCCTTCTCTCTCTCTCATATGTCTTCTTGCCCTTCTGCCTTCTGCCATGAGATGTTGCAGTGAGTTTCTCTGCCAGATATGAGTGCTATGCTCTCAGAAGTCTTAGCCACCAGAACCATAATCAAATTAACATCCATTGCTCATAAACTATTAGTCTATGGTGTTCCATTATAATAGCATAAAATGGACTAAAGCACTGAGAAAGCTATCCACTGGTCCATGATTAACCACACAAATGGCCTCACCAAAGACTACAACAAGAAAAGATGTGAAAACTAGAAGCTTATAAGAAGCTAAAACATACCTTATTACCAGTCCAGTCACACATTTGTAAATGTGAAAGACATTCACTGTTCCTAAACTACACTTTACTAGTAACAATGAACCCATCTATGTCACAAGACTTCTCTCTTAGATCTTATTTTTCTATATATACAGCCATCTCTGCAGTTACTGAGATGGTCATAAGCCACTTTCTCCCTACAAATAATCTTTCCATACATACCAGTTGAATAGTTGGAGAAGCTGCATTGCTTTTTGGGCCTGTGGCAAGGCAGAACATGCTAGTGGTATAAAGGTTATAATTCTCTAGAGAAATAGAGTCAATAGAATATATACATATATATATACATATATATATATATACTATATATATATATATATATGCAGAAGAGAGGATTTACTAGGTAAGCATACAAGATCAGCACCATTTACATTGGCCACTTGTGCTCTGGGAAGCTTGGAAAGCCAAGAGCTGCTCAATTCAAGAAGCTGGAAGCCATAGAACAAGGGAGATCTGAAACTGAGGAACTTCAAGCTCACTGGAGAACTGCTTATCTTGGTCTGTGTTGGAGAACTGGAGAAGCCAAGTCTGATATCCATAGGCATCAGCATCAAAAGATGCACCCACTTGTGCAAAATTAAGCTTTTCAAAATGGGCATCAACTTCTTCCTCCTTTTTTCTTTTATTTCCCATAGGCTAGAAGTCTACTGAAGAATGTCATCTGCAATTGTTCTAGGTCTTCTCCCCTTAGTTTGCTGAACTATATGCCAGTCTTCTCTGGACATATTCCACCACTATACTCAGAACTGTGCTTTTCTAATCTGGTAGGCATTTTTTATTCCAATTTGACTCATTGCCCTTGATATTAATGTTGAACAAACCTACTTACTTTATGATGTCTGAGAAGCAAAAATAGAGGAAGTGACCATGGTCTAATACCACTTTCAATCCACACACATAATGACCTGATTTCTTTCCACCAGGCCTCACTTCCTAAAAATTTTGTCACCTCCCAGTACCACTGCAGGCTAGTATCAGACTTTAGCATATGGACCACTGGAGAAGATTTAAGATAAAAAATATAGCATCACCTAAAGGTACTGTGTTATGCGTTAGGTCTCTAGAACTTATTTGGTATTAATGAATTTTTTCTGTTATTAGTGTATGTTTGCAGTACAGAATAGATATACATTCATATAACAACCAGAGATCTATCTTTGAAAAGAAATCCAGCTCACTCTCTGGCTAACATTTCCACTGTTCCACCCTAACCTTTGTCCATAGTACAAGGACAAAAGTACCTCCACACATTTTGCTTTCCCTCCAGGTGACAGGGACATGCCTAAGGTCCTTTTATATTTGAGGTCAATGCAGACCTGGGCAAGTTCTCAGAGGACACCAGTAAATATATAGAAATGTTCAGAGACCTGTCCCATAATTGATCTTTCGTGGAGAGATGTGATATTCCTTTTAAACCAAACCCTCTCTGCAGCTCTGAGAGCAGCACAGATGAATGGGCATGAACTATACCTGGCTTGAGGATCAACTGAAGCCTGTATGCAGCTGAAGCTCACAGCTGTTCTCTGTGAAGAGGCCCAATGGGACTCTAACAACCAGGTGGGGTGAGTGTTCTGGAAACACAGAATTTTCTGTACTGTATATTGCAGGGCCTCTACTGGACCCGAGTCAAACCCTTAAACTATTCTAAACTGCCTATTGTGATCCAGAAAAAGGAAGAGAATGCCTCAGCCTCCTTCCAGCTACTCAAGGAAGTCCTCATCAAACGACCCTCCCTGCAACCTGAGTCGCTTGAGGGACAACTTATTCTGAGATATAAATGTATTTACCCAGTCCACCACTGACATTTGGAGAAAGCTGTTGAAGTTATCTGGGAAACCAGAACAAACTCTAGATACTATACTAAGAAGGGCCATCATGTTTTATTTGGTTTGTTTGTTTGTTTTTTATTGAGATCAACAGATGGCCACAGAGCAGGACTGAAGGGATAGGAAGAAAACTGCCTGAATTGTGGCTATCTAAGAGATCCACAAACTGCAAGACTGAAGGCCCTAGGTCCTTCCCGTAGGGCTCCCAGGACACAGGCCATCACACTCTAGGAGTCCCCAGGGAACCTTATTGGTGTAGGGACAAATGGCAGACTTCCTGCTTGACACCAGCACTGTGCTCTTGGTCCTTTATCCTAGTGCCAGCTCCCTCTCTTCTGCTCGCACAACCATGTTGGGTCATGAAAGGCAGTCACTTGATTTTGCACATTTCTCCTAAGCTGTACCTGAGGAAATCCTCTATTCACCCATTCCTTTTTGGTTATGCCAGAAATTTCTACCCTGCAGCTGTGACAAGATCTCCTGGCTCAAATGGGCACCACTATGCTAGTAGCCCAAGGACATACTCTTCTCCTGCCCCTAGAGTGGACTGAGATTAACCTCAAACCATGGTAAAAATTAATTGGGCTTTAACTACTCCACCAGCATAAATTCATCTTAACGACTCAGCCTCCTTTCCACTTCAGAGGCAATATGTCCTAAAGCCAAAAGTCAAAGAAAAGCTAAAAAAGATGATAGAAAATTTACATGGGTCTCCTGAACCCCTGTAAATAGCCCCTGAAATTCCCCAAACTTGGAAATCCAGAAGGCCAATGGGGAATGGAGCCTAGTATAAGACCCCTGACATAAATGAGGCAGTCATTCCCATATACACTGATCTGTAATCCAGATCCCTGAGGGGTACAAATGGTTCACAATGTTGGATCTGAAAGATGCCTGGATGATTTCTTTTGCTTTACTCTACATCTAGACTCCCATTTGCCTTTGAGGCCACTCAGACCAAATGAGTCAATTTATTTTGACTGTCCTTCCATAGGGATTTCTGGACAGCCTTCACCTCTTTGAATGTCTTGTAATGAGATTTATCTGACGTATCATACCCTGAGAGTAAGATTCTACAGTATGTAGATAATCTTTTGGCATGTGGTCCGACTAAGGAAGAGTCCAGAAAGGGAACCAAAGCCCTCCTCAATTTTCTAGCAGACAAGGGATATAAGGTCTCTAAGTTTGAGTTACAGTAATGTCAATCCTCTGTATAATATATGAATCTTACTATATCTGAAGGCTCTAGAGATTTGAATAATGATTGAGTTGGGCCCATCTTATCCTTTTCCCTCTTCAATTCCTTAAAACAGGTAAGAGGTTTCCTGGGTATCATTCACTTCTATAGACTATGGATCCTATGTTATGTGGAAATAGCTCTTCCACTTTAACAAATGATTAAAAACACACAATCCCAGAAAAATCCAAAATATTAAAGACCCATCTACACAAATTAATCCAAGAGACTGGGCTTCCCCAGATGACCTCTTGCTCATTGTCCTACTTAGGATAAGAAACTCCCCTTAGCATTCAGGCCTCAGCTTCCTACTTAGGACAAGAAATTCCTATTAGCATTCAGGCCTAAGCTCCTTTGAGATGCCATATAGGAGATCCTTTCTTACCAATGATTTCTCATTTGATCCAGAAGTAACTGCCCAGGTGAAACACAACACCTTGCTGTCTTACTTCCCAAAGTGTCTCCAGGAAAACACTTAGGCCCAGCTCAGAGAGGACAAAATCACTCTTTTATCCAGGGAGGTATGATCTTAGTGAGATCTTTGCCTATCTCTGCTTCTTCCTTCAGTCCTCTGTGGGAGGAGCCCCATATGGTAATTTTCTCCATCCCTGCAGTCTAAAGTCTAAAGTCTCTGGTCACAATTTCTAGATCCACCACTCTCATCTAAAACTATGGTCAGTAGTTTAGGGAATATTCTCACTGGATGGGCCAACATAAGAGGAACCACTTGATAGATACTCCTGTGATCCAGTAGAAGACTTGAGATTCCTCTTTAAGAAAAATCTCCCTCTTTCATCAAAAGATAATTAATGTTGACAGAGATTATCTGACCCATTCCCTCTTCTGGTTAAATCTCCTGCAAGGAATCTTCATTCTGATTTTCCTCTGGTTTCACCTATCAGCTCCCTAAGGGGTAGAGTCATTTTCACTGCTGAGCCAAATAAAATATTTAGGTTTGCTTCCTTTAGTTAAAAACTAGCCCTGTTCTGAGAATAGATTCCAAAACCCAAAAGCTGAACTCAGGGCCATGTCTCCCACCTACTCCCTTATCCAGTTTACCTTAGTCCTTTCTGACCTACAGTGCCACCCCTTACCTTCAAATTCTACCTCCCCAATGGGCATCTTTATACTTCTTGTACATAACCTAAGGCTGTCAGACACCTTCCAAGAGTTTTCACTTATCCAAATCTCATTCCTTTATTTCTGTCTTAGCTTGTTATTTTAAACTCACAGACTCAATCTGTCCTCCTCTTTCCACTAGGGTAGAATACTTACATCACACTCTCAATTTTACTCATCGCCTTCTCAACCAGTCCAACCCTACATTAACAGAAAGTTGCTGGTTATTCCTCTCCCTCACTGCCACAGCCCACTACACTACACTACTTGTTTCATCCTGGCCTCAGATAAAGACATTCATCACTCACACAGTGAGGTACAATCTTTTCTTAAGGAGAGTGACAGGGATCCAGAATCTTGTTACACAGCTCACCTCTCAGCTTAATAGTCTCAAACCTTCTGTCACCCCTGTTACAGTTCTCTGTTAACATACCTCAAGATCCTGACCCCCAGAGATCTTTGCATAAACATTTCCTCCCAAACACCCACATACTTCTCCAAACCTGTAGGGACACAAGTCTTTGGTCTAACTCCACCATTACCATTTATAGACAGGTTGATCACATAAACATTAATTTCCCTAAGACTATCAGCTTACCAGACCCATCTATATAGGAGGAATCTTGAAATCAACCCTACAGTCAAGCAGGCAAATAGGCCACTCTCACTACAAATTCACAGATAACTGTGCAGATTTCTAACCCCAGACACTGGGTAAATGGTTCTTGTTAGGTAAATGGTGACATCCCAGTAAAGAACACAACCAGACTGAATTTGAGGGTTCTGGGGTGACCTCCTGGAGAAATTCCAAAGGAGAGTCTAAGTCCGGTTTGTTCACCTGGGCATTTTAGAGACAGGGTAGGGGAATTAGTGGGGTGAGCTTAGATTGGGTAACATGAAGGGCGAATATGAGATTAGAGGAGTGAGAATGGCTGATTACATGGCTATAGCAGCAGGCACTGTAACCTAGAAGTTGGAACTGGTGTCATGTCCTAGCACAGTAGAAATTTTTCCTAGTTTCAGGCAAAGGGCTTTAGAATGTAGGAATGGTCTGCCATTGTTCTTGGAGTTCAGGAACTCAGGCAGCTGGGGACAGGCAGATGTGTGTCAGATCTATCAGTTCACAATTTAAAAAAAACCACTTTTGCCCTGCTCACAAACACAGGAGGATAAGACCACTCCTTATATCTAGATGAGAGAAAGCTGACTCTCTTCCTTGTTATAAATCAGACATAGAGTCAGATCAGCAGCTGGTTCTCTTTCAGGCTCTCACAGGGGCAGCCTAGGCCCAATCACTTTGCACATTAATTGCCACAGGTATTATAAGCTCCTGTGTTGCCTTCTGACACATTATAAGCTCACCTTTTGCTTCACTGTCCTTTTGACACCTATTCTCACTCAATCTCTCAACATGCATAGAGACTAAGTGTGTCTTCTTCCTCTGTGGCAATTCAGAATATTCTTGCCTGCCTACCAACTGGATGCCTACATGTTCTTTAGGATATCTATCCTCCCAAGTAGATCTTCTTGATGGCTCCGAGCCAGTCCCAATTCTGTTCAAGGTAAAGGCAAAACAAAACTAAAAAGGACAATACAACTTATTCCCTTACTGATAGGATTGGAGATAAAGCAGGGACTAGTACAGGATTAGCTGGTCTCACCACATCACTCAATTTGCTCTTGATCTCTCTGAGAGTTTACAACAAATCACACTTAGTCTAACATCCCTCCAAAACCAAATAGCTTCACTAACAGCAGTGACCCTACAAACCAGAGGGGACTAGATCTTCTGACTGTTTGAAAAGTTGGGCTATGTCTATTCCTAGAAGAGGAATGTTGTTTTATGCCTATAAATCTGGCATAAGGAGATTAGCTAACTATGCTTCTGAGATCCTCCAATCTGAGTCATGGGGATCCTGGTCAGGGATCTGGAATTGGCCATACTGGTTATTTCTCCTAGCAAGGATATAGCTAATGCTTCTCACAACCTTATTATTCAGATTATGCATACTTAACCTCTTGGTCAAATTTTTGTTTCTTCTTCTTTGACAGCTGTAAAGCTACAAATGGTGTTACAGACAGGTTCACTGACAGGCACTCCTCCTGCTTTCTGTTCAGAGCCCTCAGGCAGACTTCACAGTGGTGGCCCCTGACCACTACCTTACCACAAAGCAATGCCCCAACACCTTTAACTACAGTTAGGGGTCACCACTATTGACAGAAAAATTGAGAACAGGAGATGAAAGATCAATAGGCAAATTAGGGTAAGGGGTTGAATAAGCTAAATGAGTAAACCAAAGGCCAGGACTTGCATAAGCTGAGATAAGCCTCAGGAAATTGAAGTGCAAAGACAAAGGACAAGTCCTGAGTAAACTCAGATAAGCCTTGAGAACCTGAAATATATGGAAAAAGAAATAAGAAAATCTCCTTTCTAGACATGAACAGCCTAGTAACAGCAGCAACTGCATTTTTGCGAGTTCCCGTGCCCCTTTCTTGTGCCAAACACTCCATAAAACCCCCTAAATTTGCAGGCCTCTGTGGTGCCTTCCTTTTGGAACCCCTCCTGACAAGTAGGAGCTCTCTTTTCATTCTTCCTAATAAACCACATTCAGTTTCATTCCCCACTGCTGTCCTGTCAGCTTCATTTCTCTGCTGCCCTCAGAATAAGAGCAAAGAGGAGGGGGGGGGAGAGAGAAAGAGAGAGAGAGAGAGAATTTCAGGATTATATTTTGAGCTCTGTAAAGAATGTAGTTGAAAGGGTGGAGGAGGTGAAGGGAGGGCAAGGGAAGGGGGGGGGTAAGAACCAAGATACTCATGTAATGGTACAAGATCCCAATGATGAATGTAACCGTATTTTATACCTAAAATGTACCAATAAACTTAATGGGGAAAAAAAAGAATGCAGTTGATATCTTAATAGGAATTGCATCAAATCTGTATATTTCTTTTAGTAATAAGGACATTTTAACAATATTGAGTCTGCAATCCAAGAACTGAAATTTAAACCCATTGAACTATTCCCCATTTATGCATGCCCCAGTCACCAGTAACTACTGTTACCAGCCACTTAGATTCATACACTCAGGTTCATCTGCTCACTGCTGACCAAATAAAAAGAGGACATATATTTTGGAAAAAAGGAGAAAGGATTTTTTTCAAAACTGCCTACAAGGAAATGTAAAGACCTACCTGCCTCAAATCACCATCTCTACATATACAGGTGGGAAAGGGTCATATAGTAAGGAACAGAGGGAAGGAGGAGCACAGAAAGACAATGCGAATTTTCACACTTGCTTTATCAATTTCAGCCATCTTCAGCTCATTTATCCCTTTCTTTTGAAAAGGAAACACAACTCCTGCCTCCAAGGGCTGGGGGCTACACATTCTGTTATTCCATGAGGACTGAAGAGAGGAGGTGTTAGTTATATGTTAAGCAGAAAGATGTTTGGAAAAATTGCTTAACTATACATGTTTGGGACACAATATGAGTTAATAATATGATTTAAAACTACTGGTAACCTATGTATGGTATGGCATAATTTTGTGATAAAGTAAAATTATTTGTTTTTGTAAACAGATCATATTTATTAACAGTATAACTTTTAAGTAAAACATTTCTAAGTAGTAACAGTTTGTTCTAAGAAAATTATTTCGAAAAGAATAAAAAATGTAATGGGGATAATTGTTTATAACAATAAGGCTTAGGATATTGATCTGTTCCTACTAAAATTTACAAGAAGACTTTTATAAAGAAATTTTAAATTTGTCAAAATAGTATCTTGTGTTTTCTATAGTCTTTTTAGGGTTAAATTTCTAGGAATATTAAATTTTAAGAAGTTCACATTTACTTAGATATCTGTTTAAAATTTTGTTTTATAATTCTGGCTACATAAGCAACTATTATACAATTTTCCTTATTTTTAAAAATATAACTGTCCTAGTATAATGCAAATAGTCATGATTGTTGTGTTAATATGTTGTAAAAGTTGCTAAATAGTTTTGCTAAAATGCTACCTTGCATATTGCTTATAGTTATATAGTTGGCAATGGCCATTTTCTTCTTCATAGAAAATGAACAATCTTGCTCAAAAATATATGTTCTTAGTAAAATAGATATTAATAATTTTACATTGTTTTCAAAATGTTTACAGTTCTGTATGTTCTCCTAAGAAATCTTAAACTTGTTGCTAAACTGTAATTTTTGATCCTGGCATTAGTAAATTCTGGGCTTTCTTCCAAATGGTAATTCACATTGGTTTACAAAAGAAGAGGACTCTTAAGTATTTGTTTGACATGCCTTTCTGGGAGAACTAAGCTTGCTTTACAGAAATATTGGCTTTCTTTGAGTTGGGCACTATGTTTCTTACTTGAAATCTACTGTACAGTTTAAATTTGCTTTGTTCTCGGTGGCTTGTTTTATGTTTGCTTGTAAGCTTTGTAACTATTTGTCAAAGTTTTAATGTTGTAGGGTGCTGACTACAGAATACATAGGATTAAACTTGACAATACACTCTAGATAAACAGGCTGAGAGACATTCTTTCTAAATTTCTGACACTGGTCAAATTTGTCAAGAAGGGCTATGACATTGAAGCCAATCCTTTGTCACATCCACTCCAGGGTACAGCATGTTCTGACCAGCATCAGGGAAAGCTCTCTGAGTACCAAAGAACAAGGCTGTTCTGGTTAATTGGCAATGCCTTCAGAAAAGAAGAAAATGCATTTGGAGACATGGG
The DNA here is from genome assembly GCF_000247695.1 of Heterocephalus glaber. The sequence goes on along the minus strand of NW_004624802.1, from coordinate 7,004,809 downwards.
GAAAAGTTACAAGCATCAAAAAGCCTATGTGTCAACCCTACCAAAATAAGTACAGCTGCACAGTTAAGGATAAAAACAGAGGCAACACTATCAATTTCATGAACATTAAGATAATGCATGGATATTGTTAACAACTCTATACTGAATAATTTGATGACAGATAAAAATGAATTCATTTTGTGAAAGACAATTTATCAAAACAATATAGTTTATATTTTCATAATCAGAATATTTATATTTTACATAATTTACATAATATTTTATATTTAAATATCTATCTAAAATTAAATCATAATTAATCTTACAAAACACAAAGGGCTAGCCTCAGGTGAGGTCAGTGGTGAATTTCCAAAAATTTAAGGAAGAAATGAGGCAAGTACTCAAATAATCCCAGAAAATAAAATAAATGCTTCCAAACTCATTGTATAAATCTAGTATTTCCCTAAATCCATAAATAATGACATTTTTAAAAATAAGAAAAGCAAAGAAGATACTATATACCAATGTATTAGATAAAAATAGATGGAAAACCTTTAACTAAATATTATCTTATCAAATCAAAAATTAGATAAAATTATATAATTCAACTAGTGGGATATATTGCACCTATGGTGGTTCAGTGTTCAAAAATAAAGCACTTGACAAAAGTTAACATCCATTCATGACAAAAATTTGCAACATGTTAGGGATAAAGGAAAGTTTTTTCAACTTGGTTGAAAGCATCTATAAAAAAATACCAAAAATCAAACTTGATGCCGTGAAACTAGGTCTTTTCTGCATAAGATTAGGGAAAAAAGCAAAGCAAAAATCTTTGTTCTCATCAGTATTATTTGACATCATACTGGAATTGCTCATTAATATTCCAAGAGAGAAAAGCACAATTATACAGATTGGGAAGAAGTAAATAGTACTCTCTTTGCACAGAACATGACTTTCTATGTAAAACATCAGCAGAGAAAATTTTTGGCTAATATACAAGAAATTTTGCATGGGGATTTAGCTCCATGGTAGAATACTTGCCTGGTAGGTATAACACTCTGGGTTCAGTCAAGAGCACTGAAAAATAATTAAAAAAACAAATAACAACAACCAAAAGAAACATACTAAGAAGTTTGCAGATAAAAGTTTATGATAAAAAATCCATTGATTCTCTCTCTCTCTAATATATAAACTATAATGAAATTTATAATTACATATACAATACTATTTATATTAGCACCAAAAATGTAAAATATCTAGTTGCACTCTAACAAAATAATTATAACATCTGAATAAAGAAAACTACAAATCTCTGATTAAAGAAATAAAAAATCAAAATAAAGATATATATGTATATATGTTCATGTTTACATACACTCAATATTATTAAGATGCTAGTTCTTACCTGTTGGTGTATAGATTCAATGCAGCATAATTCAAAAACCCAGTAAATAACTTTGCAAATATTAAGAAATTTATCCCACAGTTTACATGGAAAGAAAAACACCAGAATATAGAGCACCATATTAAAGTAGAATGAGGTCTATAATGATTATGTAGGAAAAAATATAACCCAAATGGCGGAGTTAGTAGTGTTACAACATCCAGGAATGAAGTTGCAAACCAAAAGAGGAAGTTTGATGAGTTTTATTGGAAATACACAGAATAATAGTTTCAGAATTTCCAAGAGGGGTCCAGGGGTAGGTGCCCCTGAGGGTCTTTGCCAGGGTAATTTACATACCAAAATCACAATGTGGGTGGAATATGGGTCAACCTACAATCAGTCCACAGGATCACAAGTATAGCTCCTTGGCTAATAGTGACTCAATATGGAAATGAGTCACTTAGCAATGGTACATGGAAAGAGCAAAGGCATTTGGGGAAACGAAGGAGTACAGATCCAGAGGTTCTTGTCAATGACTTCTGTGCCTGATGCCTACATGGGCTCACTGGAACAGACAGTGCTAATTATAGTTTAATCTTGAATTGCTGTTTATCTCTAGAGAGGCTGCAGGCCTGACTATTACTTTTCCATTCTGAGCCCTAGCACTCTTCAGAGTGGTGTTCAGCCACATTGTGATATCTTTATTTTTTTGTGCTGACACCCTCAAGGGCCCAATCCCTCTCTGACTATACAGTAATAGCTCTCTAGTTTAGCTATCTATAATATTATGACCATACCCAACCTTTAGACCTATAATGAACTTATAATAATCAGGACATTAAACTATTAAGAATGAAAGAAAAATTTCAATACAACTACATGCACTCCAATATAGTTAATCTTTCACAAATGAACAAAAGCAATGAGAAAGAATGAAAAAATAAACAATGAAAGAATGGGTTCCACCACTCGGTCCAGAGGTAGAGGTTTCTGGGACACCATTACACCTTCCCCAGCCCAGAAGAAGGGGCTTCTGGGCCACCATTCCAAGACTCCCAGCACAAAGGAGGTGAGCTGTGTAGGCATTAACAATGCCCCCCCCCACTGAAATGAGAAGGCATGTAAACAAGTCTCAAAACCAGACTTCCATATCACCTACAGCAACCCCAAAGGGAAAGGAGATGGAACACTCATACTCAACCACCTGGACTCCTTGAAATGGCAACAAAAGAGAAACTGGAGAAAATGAAATCAGAAATAATTTCTCAGATAACAGCAGAGATTGAGCCCATAGTGCAAGTAATGATTAATAAATGTAGAGAGGACACAGATGAAAAAGTAGAGGTGCTGAGGAACATGAAGGAATCCCAACATAGGAAACAACTGAATCCATAAAACAGATACAAACAGATTTCCAGGAGATTAAAAACTCCATTGAAAGTCTACACAGCAGAATGAGCCAGTGTGAGGACACAATTTCAGATATAGAAGATAAGATTGCAATTAGTGACCAGGAAAAGAAAAATTGCTTTAAAATTGTAAGGGACCATGAGAAATCAATTCAGCAGCTGCTAGGTGATGGAAAGAAGAATAAAAGAACTGACTGGAGTCAACAAAGAAACAGGAGAGAGTGCAGATGACATAAAAAAAATGTTCAAAGAAATAATGGCAGAAAACTTCCCAAGGAGGGGAAAAGAACTTGACGTACAGATAAGTGAGGCATATAGGACTCCAATTAGACTTGATCAAAAAAAATCTACACATAGGCATAAAACTGGTAAGATTGTGGAAACCCGACACAACAAATTTCTACAAGCAGTGAGAGAAAAGAAATAAATGACATACAAAGGAAAGCCCATCAGAATCACAGCAGACTTCTCAACACAAACCCTCAAGGCAAGAAGAGCTTAGAGTGACATATTCCAAACCCTAAAGGAAAACAGCCTCCAACCCAGATTGATGTACCCTGCAAAAGTATCTTTCAAAATTGATGGAAAAATAAGATATGTTCATGACAAACAGCACCTTAGCAAATTCATGAATACAAAAGTAGCACTCCAAAATATTTTGGATAATATCCTATGAACAGACAGTGAGGATCACAACCCCAAGAAGCACAGCAGAATGAATCCATTGGGTGTGAAAAAAAATTAAAAGCAAAGGGGGAAAACCCAACAAAAAGAAAAAGTTGTGACAATGATGTCAATAAATATCAGTTATTACCATCAATGTTAATGGTCTCAATTTACCAATCAAAAGAAATACACTGGCAGAATGGGTCAAGAAGCAAGATCCAACAACATGCTCATATTAGAAAAACACTTAATTCAAAAAGAAACTCATAAATTGAAAGTTAAAGGGTGGAAAACAATACTCCACACAACGGGAACCCAAAGAAAAGCAGGAGGAGCTATCCTCCTTGCATATCAAGTGGATTTCAAACCAACACTGATTAAGAGAGACAAAGAAGGACATTACATGCTTGTAAAGGGAATAATGCAACAAGAAGAGATAACAATCATAAATATATATCCAACAAATACTAGTGCACCCAGCTATATACAACAAATACTAACAGACATGAAAAGTCATATATGCACTAATATAATAGTAGTGGGGAACCTCAATACCCCACTGTGACAAATAAATAGATCAACTAGACATAAAATAAATAATGAAATACTAGAACTCAATGGAATTCTTGAACAAATGAACTTAATGGATGTTTACAGAGTGTTCCACCCAACAAAATCAGAATACACATTCTTTTCAGCTGCACATAGGTCATTCTCCAAAAGAGTCCACATGCTCACTCATAGAAAATAATTTAGTAAGTGCAAAGGAATGGAAGTTATTCTCTGTATATTATCAGACCATAGTGCAATGTAATTGGAGGTTAATAGTAAAAGAAACCACAAAAATTTCATAAACATGTGGAAATTCAACAACACACTTCTGAATAACCAATGGGTCACCCAGGAAATTAAATAAGAAATCAGACAGTTCCTATAATTAAATGACAATGACTGTACAACATATCAGAATCTATGGGACACAATAAAAGCAGTCTTATGAGGGAAATACATAGCAGTGAATACACATATTAGGAAAACAGAATGACCCAATAAAACAACCTGATGCTGAACCTCAAGCTACTAGAAAAAGAAGAGCAATGGGTCTGGGGATTTGGCTTAGTGGTTTCACCGCCTGCTGCACAAACAAAACAACCCGAGTTTGATCCACAGTTCCAAAAAAAAAAAAAAAAAAGAAGAAAGAAAAAGAAAGAAAGAAAGAAAGAAAGAGAAGAGTAAGATAAGCCCAAAGCTCATACAAGGGAGGAAATTGTAAAGATCAGAGCATACATCAATTCAATGGAGACTAAGAGAAAGATACAAAAAATTAATGAAGCCAAGAGTCGGTTCTTCAAAAGAATAAACAAAATTGATAAACACTTAGCCAACCTTATCAGAAAAAAGAAAGAGAAGGCCCAAATCCATGCAATTAGGAATGAAACATGTGAGATTATGGCAGACCTAGCAGAAATCCAGAGGATCATCAATACCTACTTCCAAAATCTATACACCAAATAAGATGGAAAACACAGAATAAATGGTCAGATTCCTAGATAAGTATGAATTACCAAAGTTGAACGAAGACCTTAAAATTAGAAACAACCCAATATCAACCAAGGAAATTGAAAACATAATTAAAATCTTAGCAACTAAGAAAAGCCCAGGTCATAATGGATTCACTGCTGAATTCTACAAGACATTTAGAGAGGAACTACTGCCACTACTGTTTAATTCGTCAATGAAATTGAAAGGGAAGCAGTACTCCCAAATTCATTATAAGCAAGCATCACCTTGATCCCCAAAGCAGAGAAAGAACCAACCACAAAAGAAAACAGTAGGCCAACCTCACTAATGAACATAGATGCAAAAATCCTTAATAAGATACTGGAAAATAGAATGCTGAAGATCATCAAGAAGATCATACACTCTGATCAAGTGGGTTTCATCCCAGTGATGCAGGGATGGTTCAACATATGCAAATCAATCAATGTAATACGCTATATCAATAGAGCCAAGGACAAAAACCATATGATTATCTCCATAGACCCAGAAAAAGTATTTGACAAAATCCAACATGTATTTATGATAAAAACCCTACAAAAACTTGGAATAGATGGTCTCTACCTCAAACTGATAAAAGCCATCTATGAAAAACCAACAGCCAATATCATACTAAATGGTCAAAAGCTGAAATTCTTCACAGTAAATTCAGTAACAAGACAATGATGTCCACTATCACCACTCTTGTTCAATATAGTTTTGGAAACATTAGCCATGGCAATTAGACAAGAGAAAGAAATAAAAGGAATAAAGATAGGAAATGAAGAAGTCAAATTGTCATTATTTGCAGATGACATGATACTCTATATAGAAGACCTGAAGAATGCCACCAAAAATCTTCTAGACTTAATAACCAAAATCAGTAGAGTAGCTGGATACAAGGTCAACACAAAAATCAATAGCTTTCCTCTACACAAACAACAGACTTCCTGAGAGAGGAAGGCAAACAATTCCGTTCACATTAGAACCCAAAAAACTGAAATACCTAGGAATCAACCTAATGAAAGAAATCAAAGACCTCTTCTCTGAAAACTATAGCACTCTGAAAAGAGAGATTGAAGATAACAGAAAATGGAAAGACATCTCCTGCGCCTGGGTAGGAAGGATCAATATAGTGAAAATGGCCATACTTCCAAAATGGCTATATAAATTCAATGCAATCCCAATTGAAATCCCAGCAGCATGCTTCACAGACCTTGAGAAAACAATCCAAAAATGCATTTGGAAGAAGAAGAGACTCAGTAGCAAAAGCAATTCTAGGTAACAGAGACATGGCAGGGGGTATCACAGTCCCCAACCTGAAACTATACTACAAAGCTACTGTGACAAAAACAGTATGGTACTGTCAAAGAAACAGCCATGAGGGCCAGTGGAACAGATTAGAAGATCCAGAAACAACTCCAGACACACTCAGCCACCTCATTTTTGACAAAGGAGACAAACACCCTCACTGGAGGAAAGATAGCCTCTTTAATAAACGGTGTTGCAAAAGTTGGGTTTCAACTTGGCAAAAGTAAAAACTAGACCTATATCTCTCACCATGCACTAAACTAAAATTGAAATGGATTAAAGATCTAAATATTAAAATCGAAATCTTGAATCAGCTAAAACAGAGGTTAGGTAGAACTCTTGAAGGTCTAGGAAATGATTTTATGAACAAAACTTCAGTTGTCCATGAACTAGTACAAACAATCAACAAGTAGGACTTCTTCTTATTAAAAAGCTTCTGCATAGTAAGAGAAATCACCAACGGTGTGAAGAGAAAACCCACAATGTGCAAGAAAATCTTCACCTCCTGTTCCTCAGAGAAAAGTCTACTATCTCAAATCTATAAAGAACTTAAAAAAATCAGACCTCCCAAATTGAAAAACCCAATCTCAAAATGCGCATCTGAAATGAACCGACATTTCTCAAAGAAGTAGAAATAGCAAATAAACAGATGAAAAAATGTTCAACATCACTGGTCATTTGAGAGATGCAAATGAAAACAACACTGAGATTCCACCTCACCCCAGAAAGAAAGGCTGCTATCATGAAATCAACCAATAAGAAATGCTAGATGGGCTGTGGGGAAAGAGCAACCCTGCTGGTAGGAGTGTAGACTGGTATAACCACTGTGGAAATCAGCATGGAGATACCTCAGAGAACTAGGAGTGGAAGTCCCATTTGACCCAGCTATTCCCCTGCTGGGTATCTTCTCCAAAGAATTAAAAGAATCATACCACAGTGATATATGTGCACCCACATTCATACAGCACAATTTGTGATAGCTAATCCTTGGAAGCAGCCCAAATGACCATGAACTGGAGATTGGATAAAAAAAATGTGTTTTGTGTTTTTTTATAAATTGAAGCACTACTCTGACATAAAAAATGAAAAATTAGAGAAATTTATAGCTACATGGATGCACATTGATGTGATACTCTTAAATGACATAAACAGGACACACGTGTAAATACAGAATAGTTTCTCTATTGTGAGAAACTGAAAGTGTAAATAAGGACTAAAAGGTACAATAGATAATATGAAATCAGAAGAAAAGGGGCAAAAGGGAAGGGGAAGTGGGACTACTAGTGGAAATGAAAGAAGGGAATGGAATTAATATGAGAAAATGAAAAAATGGAAACAAAGTCTTTGTAAATAGGGAGAGATGGAGTGGTTGAAGAGAGGGCAGGGGAATGGGGAAAAATAAGAACCAAGAGAGATTATGTAAAGGTGCAAATTTCCAATGACAAATGTCATTATATTGTATACCTAAATTCTACCAATTTAATGTAATTGAAAAAAATAAAATGAACACTGAAAGAATTATCTTTCCAAAAAACAATGCCAAAACACCTGGATATACTTATGAAAAAAAAAATGATGGGTAGTTACAAGGAAGAGATATACATGTTGACTTTACCTATTTTAAAAATTAACTCAAAATGGGTCATAGACCTAAATGTAAATTTCAAACCATAGTATTTAAAGATAATGCAGGAGAAAAGGAGAAAATCTAGGAAACTTTCGGTACCACAATGGACTTTCAGATATACCATCAAAGGCATGATCTCGGAAGTCAAACATTTTTGTTTATTTTTATTAAATTTTTAAAAATCTGTGCATAAGGTTATAGGAGGATAAAATGACAAGCAACAGATTGGGAAACATAAGGATCTGATAAAAGACTTATATAGGTATTCTAAGCATTCTTAAAACTCAGCAGTATAAAAACAGCCCCATTTAAAAATGAGCAAAACAGCCACCAGAAAGAAAGGTCCCAGGCTGCTGGGACTCCTGCTCCATCCAACCCATGCCACGCACACCAGCGGGGACCAGCCAGAAGGTGAGGACCCCTCACCACTGGCCACACCCACAGTGGAAATCTGCTTAACCACAGGGTTCCTGGAGGGCCCCCACTCCATCTCTGGCCTCCTGGTTGTACCACTACCTGGTTCCACACTACAAAGACACAGGGGACACCAGACCACCGTACTTGGTAAGTTGAAGGGATCATCATCTCCCATTGGAACCTGGACTATCTTCAGTGGAAGGGCAGCTGGAACCTGCTGTAGAAAGAACCTTGCAGAGTTCAACCCTGCAGGAGGACAGGGAGCTCAACATGGAATTTGCCACCAGAAATCTGCCTGAATCCAAATGGTCTGAGACTGGCTTCATGAGCCTCACTGACTTATGTTGTCTATTGTGACAGCAGAGACATGCCCTGAAGGAGGCCCTTCATTTTCATTTATACTTTTTATTTGTTATTTTCAAAATTATTAATATTGGGGGTTTTTTCCTACTCTTTTCAAATTTTTACTTTTATCTGTTTTTTCTTTCTTTTCTCTTTCCTTTCTCTCTCTCTTACCTTGCTCTCTTGCTGTCCCACATTGTTTTTCATCTCCCTTTTTGTTCCTGTTCTGGCCTTAATTTGGATTTCTTCTTTATTTTTCTTTTATACTCTTTTCCTTCTCTTGCTTGGGTCCTCTGGCCTCACTGCTAACCTACCACTATCATTCTACCTATCTATCCCTCCCTCCCCAATTCCTTCAAACTCCCCATTCCAAAGGGTAAAGTTGCTATATTGAAGAGTTTATTCACTACAAACAAATGTTGCATTGATCCTCAATTTTAATTTAATTCACACAGTTAAAGGTGATAGATTAATAACTTTCACAAATTGTCTTTTTCTAAGATGTACTTGATGCTATGGTATAGCCGATTGTATCATTTGGGCTAAGGTGTTGTGTTTGATCTAATCAATTACACTTCCTGGTATAGTGAAAATGAGACAGCCTCAAAGTCTTAAAGACTCAAAACCTAAAGACCAGCCACACCTCTGAGAAACAATCATTCCATAACAGCTCTAATTACAAGCAACAAAGATACTTGTAATAAGCAACTTTGAAGTATCAACCCAGGAATTAAACCAAGGACAGTACCAAAAACAAAAATGAGAAGACAATGATGAAGGCACAAACTCAGACTTCCACCCCTCCAAGGGTAAATTCTAGGGGAAATGAGATGGAAAACTCTGATAATCAATCACCTGACACCCTGAACTGATAGCACAGGAAGTAATAAAACAGATGAATGAGGCCCTAGAAAATTCGAAACAGAAATAATTTCCCAGATAATTACAGAGGTAGTGAGCAGAGTGAAAGACAGGATTAGAGGCTCTAGAATAGAAACAAATTTAAAAAAAAATAGATGAGCTCAGAAACATACTGGAAGCCATGAATGCTCAGCATAAGAAAGAAATGGAATCCATGAAACAGATTCAAACAGATATCCAGGCAATTAAAAACTCCATTGAAAGTATGCACAGCAGATTAAGGACATGTGAAGATAGAACATCAGATATAGAAGACAGAATTACAGCTAATGACCAAGAAAACAGAGCTTTCTTAAAAAAAAAAAAGGGGGGGGGGGGGGGGAACCACAAGAAATCAATCCAGCAGCTGCTACATGATGCAAAGAAGAATAACATAAGACTGATAAGAGACCACAAAAAAACAGGAGAAATTACAATTGACCTAAAAAAAACTGTTCACAGAATAGTAGAAAACTTCCCAGACAGAGATAGAGAATTTGACATACAGATAAGTGAGGCATATAGAACTCCAACTAGCCACAGTGAAAAAAAAATCTACACCTAGACATGTAATAGTCAAGATCCCAGAAACCCAACAGAATGAAAAAATCTTACAGGCAGTTATAGAAAAGAAACAAATCACCTACAAAGGAAAGCCCATCAGAACTGCAGCAGACTTCTCAACACAAACCCTCAAGTCAAGGAGAGCCTGCAGTGAAGTATTTCAAGCCCTAAAAGAAAATAACCTCCAACCTATACTGTTGTATCCTGCAAAATTATCCTTTGAAATCAATGGGGAAATTAGATATTTCCACAACAAAGAAATTTCATGAACTTGAAAACAGCACTACAAGCAATTCTAAACAATATCCTAGAAAAAAACAATGAAGGTCACAACTCCATGAGGCCCAACAGAAGGAAGATGCCAGGCAAGGTAAGAAACTAAAGGGAAAGGAGGAAAAATAAATAAAAGAGCCAAGAAAAGTAAAACATCATGAGAAGGATGAATCAATATCTATCAATTATAACCATCAATGTTAATGGCTTCAATTCACCAAGCAATAGAAATAGATTGACATAATGGATTAAGAAGCAAAGTCCAACAATACGCAGTATACAACAAACACACCTAATTAAAAAAAAACTCATAGGCTGAAAGTAAAAGGATGGAAAACAATTCTGCATGCCACAGGGACCAAGAAAAAAGCAGGGTTTAGCAATCTTATTTGCAGACAAAGTAGATTTCAAATAAAAACTAATTAAGAGAGACAAAGATGGTGACCACACCCTTGTGAAGGGAACAATCCATGAGGAAGAGTTGACAATCATAAATATACTTGCACCAAATACGAATGCCCCCAACTATACAAAACAAATATTAATGGACATGAAAAAACCAAATAAGCACTGTTACAATTGTAGTAGGGGACCTCAATAACCCACTGTCACAAATGGATCACTTAGATAAAAAATTAACAACAAAATTTTAGAACTGAACCAAGCTCTTGAACAAATGGACTTAATAGATGTTTACAGAGTGTTCCACCCCACGAAATCAGAATGCACATTCTTTTCAGCTACACATGGGTCATTCTCCAGAATAGGCCACACTAGCTCATAGGACATGTCTAAGTAAATGTAAAAGAATTGAAGTTACAACCTGTATATTATCAGATCATAGTGCAATAAAATTGGAAATCTATGACATAAGAAACCCCAAAACTCACACAAACACATGGAAATTGAATAACACCCTCCTGAACAACCAATGAGTCACAGGGGAAATTAAAGAAAAAATTAAACAGTTTCTACAAGTAAAAGATAATGCCAGTACAACATACAGGAATCTATGGGATACAATGAAAGCAGTGTTATGAGGGAAACTCATAGCAGTGAATGCCCATATTAGGAAGACAGAGAGAACTCAAATAAATAACCTAATGCAGAACCTCAAGCCCCTAGAAAAAGAAGAGCATAACAAACCCAAAGCTCATACAAGACAGGAAATTATAGGGCCAGGGATTTAGCTCAGTGGTTCTGGAGCCTGCCTGGCAAGCACAAGGTCCTGAGTTCGATCCCGAGTACCAAAAAAAAAAGACAGGAAATTATAAAGATCAGATGAGAAATCAATGCAATGGAGACTAGAGAATGATATAAAAAATCAATAAATCAAAAAGTTGGTTTTTCAAACAATAAATAAAATTGATAAACCTTTAGCCAACCTTATCAACAAAAGGGAAAAAAAGCCCAAATCTATGCAGTTAGGAATTAAAAGTGTGAAATTACAGCAGACCCAACAGAAATCCAGAGGATTGTCAATACCTACTTTGAGAACCTCTACCCTAATAAGTGGAAAACACAGAAGAAATGGACACATTCCTAGATACATATGAATTGCCAAAGTTAAAGGAAGAAGATATAGAAATTCTAAACAGTCCAATTTCAATGAATGAAAACGAAAATGTAATAAAAAATTTATCAACAAAGAAAAGCCTAGATCCTGATTGGTTCACTGCTGAATTCTACAAGACATTTAAAGAAGAACTATCACCATTACTCTTTAAACTCATCAAGGAAATTGAAAGGGAAGCAATGCTTCCAAATTCATTCCTGGAAGCAAGTGTTACTTGGATTCCAAAACCAGGGAAAGACCCAACCCAAAAACAGAACTACAGGCCAATCTCCCTAATGAACATTGATGCAAATATCCTCAAGAAGATATTGCCAAACAAAATACAGAGGATCATCAAGAAGATCATACACCCTGACCAAGTCAGATTTATCCCAGGGATGCAAGGATGGTTCAACATACATAAATCAATAAATGCTATATACTTTATTAACAGAGTCAAGGGCAAAAACCATATGATCATCTCAATAGATGCAGAGAAGGCATTTGACAAAATCCAACACCCATTCATGATAAAAACTCTACAGAAATTTGGAAAAGAAGTTCTTTATCTCAACCTGATTAAGGCTATCTATAAAAAACCAACAGCCAACATCATACTAAATGGTCAAAAACTGAAAACTTTTACACTAAATTCAGGAACAAGACAAGTATATCTGCTATCACCACTCCTGTTCAATATAGTTTCAACATTAGCCACAGCAATTAAAAAAGAGAAAGAAATAAAAGGAAGAAAGATAAGAAAGGAAGAAGATAAACTGTCACTATTTGCTAATGATAGGATACTTTACATAGCAGACCCAAAAAATTCCACCAAAAGACTTTAGACTTAAGTAACAGATTCAGTAGAGTAGCTGGATGTAAGGTAAACACTCAAAAAATAATAGCCTTCTTATACACAAGTAACTGACTCACTGAGAGAGAAATTAGGGAAATAATTCCTTTTACAATAGCATTCAAAAAATGAAATATCCAGGAATCAATCTAACAAAGGAATCAAAAGACCTCTACAATGAAAACTACAGCACTCTGAAAAGTAGACCAAGGAGGATGTAGGAAAATGGAAAGACATCCCTTGTTCCTGGGTAGGAAGAACCCATATAGTGAAAATGGCCATACTTCCAAAAGTACTATATAGATGTCATGTAATGCTAATTGAAATTCCAACAATATACTTCACAGAACTAGAGAAAATAATCCAAAAATTCATTTGGACCAGAAGAGACCTAGAATAGCAAAAGAAGTTCTAGGCAACAGAGACATGGCTGGGGCTATCACAATCCCTAACTTGAAACTATACTACAAAGCTACTGTGATAAAACAGCATGGAACTGGCAAAAGAATAAATCTGAGGATCAGTGGAATAGATTAGAAGATGCTGAAACAACTCCAGACATACTCAGCCACCTCCTCTTTGACAAAGGAGCCAACCAGCCTCATTGGAGGAACGATAGCCTATTTAATAAATGGTGTTGGAAAAACTGGATTTCAACTTGCCAAAGATTAAAACTAGACCCATACCTATCACCATGCACTAAACTAAGATCAAAGTGGATTAAAGATCTAAATATTAAGACAGAAACACTAAATACTTGCTGGAAGATAAGTTAGGTAGAACTCTTCTAAACATTGGGATAGGAAAAGACTTTATGAAGAAAACCTCAGTAGCACAAGAACTAGAACAAAGAATTAACAACTGGGATCTCATCTCATTAAAAAGTTTCTACACTGCAAGAGCAACCACCAACAGAGCTAAGAGACAACCTACAATGTGGGAAGAAATTTTTAGCAGCTGTACCTTAGACAAAGGACTACTATTTAGAATATATAAAGGACTGAAAAAAATCAGACCTCTCAAATTCAGAGACCCAATTGGAAAATGGACATCTGAAATGAACAGACATTTCTCAGACAAAGAAGTAAAAGCAGCAAATAAATATATGAAAAAAGTGTTCAACAGCACTGGTCATTCGAGAGATGCAGATGAAAACAACACCAAAATTTCACCTCATCCCAGAAAGAATTGCTGCTATCAAGAAATCGACACATAAAAAATATTGGCAGCGGTGTGAGGAGAAACGAACCCTTCTCTATTGTTGGTGGGAGTGCAGACTGGTGCAACCATTGTGGAAATCAGTATGGAGATATCTCAAAGAACTAGGGCTAGAGGTCCCATTTGATTCAGCTATTTATCTACTGGGTATCTTCCCAAAATAATTAAAAGAATCATATCACAGCCATATATGTGCACCCATGTTTATAACAGCATAGTTTGTAATAACTAAAGCTTGTAAACAGCCCAAGTGCCAATCAACTGGAAACTGGATAAATATGTGGTTCTTTTATAAAATGGAGTACTACTCAGCCATAAAGAATAAGAAACTAGAGACATTTATAGATAAATGGATGCATATTGAGGCCATACTCTTAAGTGAAATAAATAGGACAAACATGTAAATACTGAATAGTTTCTCTAGTGTGAGAAACTGAATGTTTAAATAAAGATTAAAATGATTAAAATGAATAATTGATAATTTGAAATAGGAAGAAAAGTTCCAAAGATGTAGGGGTGGTGGGAGGGGCAGGGGAAAGGAAAGAATGGAAAGGAAAAATTATGAGAAAAGAAAAAAATGGAAATGAAATCTATGTAAATAGGAAATGGTGGAGGGAGTGAAGGGCACACAGGTAACGGGGAAAAATAAGAACCGAAATACATCATGTACAGGTACAAGCACCCAATGATAAATGTAAATGTATTGTATACCTAAAATGTATGTGTAAAAGAATTTAAGGAAAAAAAATGAGCATAACTTCTGACAGACACCTCACCAAAGAAAATGTACAGATAGTAATCAACTATATGAAAAGATGCTTAATATCACTTTTTATTAGGAGGTATACTGCAATGGTGAATATATGATGTTATGGATTTTGGAAAAATCCATAGGGCTGTACAACACAAATGTGAATATTAATGCAAACTCTGGACTATAGCTAATAATAACATTAATGTTTATTCATCAATTGCATGAAATACAGAAGTATACCATTTCAAAGTCAGGTATTAATAAAAGGAGAACTGTTGAAGGTAGAAAGAGATTATATAGAATTTTATAATTTATACTCAATTATTTAAACCAAAATTATTTTAAGAAACAAAGCATACAGTACTAATTTTAAAAACCATGACCACCCATGCAACAGTTTAAAAAATACCCTTGGAGTGCAGTTCACAAATTTTCCTATATATCTAGGACTTCTGTGCATGTATCATGAAGATTCATTTCAGTTTTCATTCAATCCGCATTTTTAATTTAAGAAATCCTGTATTCACTTTCTTACCTCAGGAATAAAAACTGGCATTCTACTGTTCTACTTTGATTCTCCAATGCTTGACCTTCAGTGTTTCATATTCAGAAGAGAAATGAATTTAGGTCTTAGTGTGAGGACAGAATGCAGCACCCTCCTTCCAGGCGGGCAGGCCACTTCATTTCTGAGAAATAAAATCCTAATTTAGGAAAATAGGATTCAACTCAACTTTGAATGGGTGACACCATTTCAGAAAAATAGAAACTTATCTTATAAAAACAGATCTTAGCTCAACCTACCATGCAACTTCCCTCTATCCCTTTCTGCCCAATCATACTTACCCAGGTCTCCTAAATCCAGAGACAACTCTGTATGAAACCAGAACACCTTGACCAGGGGCCACTCATGGAGTCACGACCCAAGCATACAGTCACCAAGGCGATAAGATTTTCATTTGAAGGGGTTGGGGATTTAGCTCAGTGGCACTGTGGCTGCCTTGCAAGCCCCAGGTTTGATCTCCACTGAAAGAACAACAAAAACAACCACCACCACCACCACAAACAGTGGCTGTATTATCTTCTTGGATACACAGGAGGTCTTCTGTGAGCTAAAAATTAGGCCCCTTAATTAAAAAGGGTTAAAGTTTATCGACTAAAAAAATTACTGAAATGCTAATGTACATTTAGAGGGGATACACATATATATTTAATTTAAAATGCCTCGTGCAAGGTCCCAGCCAGGGCCCCACCAAAGTCACTTTTTCTTGCTGTTATATTTTAAGAGATTTATTTTTGTTTCATAGTTAGTACATTATTTGCAAGTAATTCTTATGCTTACAAGCTGACATCAGCTACTGCCTCTATTCTGCTCTGCTTTTTCTAATATAATTTGAAGACTACATTCAAATTCATACCTCACTTCCCTTCTTTGTAGTTCTTTTATAAACTTGTCTCTTATTTCAAGTAATGAACTCTATCAGATATGATTCTCAAATTCTCAATTTTTTTCTTATTTCATCTCCACTGTTTCATTTATTTTCAATTTTTAAAAAAGAAAAGAGCATCAGAAAATAGTGAAAGTATTCTTAACCTTTGAAATGATATCATTAAAAGAGTAAGAGTAATCATGTATTGGATGATCATAATATATGAATGAGTTAACTGAATGACACCAATGCTATAAGAGAAAGGAGAAGAAGGTAGAATTAGAAAAACTGGTACAAGGTCCCAGGTATACAATGCTCATGAAGCATCAGTGTTATTTAAAGGTAGATTTAGAATAGTTTTAAATGTAAATTGGTATTCTTTTAAATTACAATAAATACTGAGAATACAAAATAGAAGCAATATAATATGCTCATGTAAAATCAGAGAGGCTAGATGAAAGCAGAGGGGAAGAATAAATAATGAACCACAGCAGCAAATACAAAGCAGGTAAAAACAACATGGTAAATATAAATCCAAATATATTAATAATCACTTTAAATATGAGTCTTTCTATACAATGGAGTACTGCTCAGCCATAAAGATAAGCTTAAGACATTTATAACTAAATGGATGCAACTTGAAGCTATACTCTTAAATGAAATAAAGTACACACATGTGTAAATATAACATTGTCTCTCTGGTGTAAGAAATTAAAAATGTAAATATGGACCAAAACTAATGACAGACATTGTGAAATAAGAAAAAAAATATTAATAGGAAGGGGGAAGTAGAAAGGGAAAGGGAGAAAGAAAGGAAGGAAAATGAAAACTGAAAAAAGAAGGAAAAAATGGAAACAGAGCTTTTGTAAATAAGGAAAGGGAAGGGGGTTTGAAGGGAGGGGAGAGGAATGGGGGAAAAAAAGGAATCAAAATACGCCATATAAAGGTACAAATTCCCTGTGATGAATGTGATCGTTATGTAAACCTAAATTGTCCCAATAAAATGAAAAATGAAAAGAGAAAAACTCATGATACTCAATACTAGTAAATTAAAAATTAATTTTATTCTAGATATAGAAATTAAAACATGAAGATTGCCATTAGGCATTAAGAAAAAGAAGGAACCAACAATAATTATCACAAAAATTCTATTTAATTATAAAAATCCAATACAATAAAAATTTACCCTGACCTGAAGTGTGCTGAGTTGCTACATTAATTTCAGATAAACCAAAATTTATGAAAATAAAATTTATCATGGATAAAAGGAATCAACCAATAACAATAAATGGACCAATTATCTGAGAACAAATAACAATCTTAAGTATAAATTGATCCATAAAAGTCAAATCCAAAACAAAAATTTGTGAAGAGAAATATTCACTATTGTAGTTGAGGATTTCAACATTATTCTCTCAGTACATTATAGGTTAAGGAGACAGAAAGTAAGGATATAGCTGGTCTATAAAACAACATTATCAATTATGTAGTGCTCTCTAGTACTAACAAATTCCTTAATGTAATTTACATTTATAGAATTTTTCACACAAAACAACAAGAAAATGCATTTTTCTCAAATCCAGAGTATTCACCAAAGTAGACATGTTTGAGACCTTTGGCACAAATCAATTGACTTTAAATATGGGGGGTTATTTATGGACTTTTTATACTTTTCCATTGGTCAACGTGTCTGTTTTTATGCCAGTGTCATGCTACTTGATTACTGAAAATATATCTTGCAGGATATTTGTAGTATATAATATTAATTCTTCTAACCCATGAACACAGGATATCTAACCATTTATCTTCAATTTCTTCTACCAGTGTATTTTAATTTGCAGTATATAGACATATATCAAGAAAACAAAATTTTACATTAAAAAGGACAAAATAATTGAATAGATATTTCTCAAAAGCAGATCTACAAATAGCCAACAGATATATGAAAAGATGGCCAATATTACTTATCACCTGAGAAATGTAAATCAAAATTACAATGATATCACCTTTCATTTGTGAGACTGGCTGTTTCCTAAAAAAGAAAAAAAAATGGTTGATGAGTATTTGGAGAAAGATAAAACCATGTACACTGTTAGTGAAATAGAAATTACTATAGCCATTATAGAAGACAGTTTGGAGGCTTTATAAAATAAATTAAAATTAGAGTCACCCTTGGTATATGTACAAAAGAAATGAAATCAGTATCTTGAAAAGATATCTGTACTCCCATATACACTGAAGGATTATTCATAATAATCAAGATATGGAAACATCTTACATATATAATATATTAATATATATACATGCATGCAAAAATAGAAAAAATAGAATAGTTTTAGATTTATAAAAGAAGGAAATCCCCACATTTGGGATAACATGTAACTTCTCACCAAACACACATAAATGTTAATTTTGTAATGTGACAGAAATATTTATTAGTTTGATGCACACATATAGATGAATCATGTTCATCTATATAAACCATATATACACATATATAGTCAATCATACCTCAATAGAAGTGGAAACATGTTTTAAACTACATAAAAATGAAAATAAAAATTGTCAAAAATTTGAGGACACATTATGGTCAATGCTTAGATATAAATTTATAGCATTAAATGCCTGTAATAGATTAAAATAAATATTAAAAATTAGAAAATTAAATATTTACCTTAGACAAGTAAAGAAAAGAATAATACAAAATAACAAAGCAAAAAAAAAATCACAGCAGGAACAAATTTAAATGAAAACACAAGAGAAAATCAACAAAACAAAAGCTCCTTCTTTCAACAAAATCATAAAATTGCTAAACCTTTAACCAGCCTAACCAAGAGAAAAGAAAGCTAACATTAATTATTAATATCAGAAACAAAATATGAATCATCATAATTCCTTGAACATTAAATGGCTATAAAAGTAACATTATGAGCAATGTTATACCAACAAATTTGATAATTTAGATAAAATAGATTTATCTTCCTTAAAAGACACAGATTATCAGAATTCACACAAGGTACAAAGGAAATTTTAGTAGACCTGCAAGTGAAAGTAATCGTATCAATTGTAAATAAGAAAACTCAAGATACAGGTGGCTTCACTGGTAAATTCTACAAGCGTTTTAGGATTCTAAATCATATCAATTTTCTATAATTTCTTCCATAAAACATATAAATATACATAGCATATATAAATATATGTCACACACAACTATTCAATTGTTGGAATATTTCCTACCCTGTTCTATGCAGACTGGATTCGAAGCTTCAAGTGGCAGGGAAATTTGAATGTGTCAAGCACAAATGACTTTTTAAGCAGTGAAACTAGTATGACACCATAATGGCGCATACATGACACACCACTATGCAGTCAAAACCCATAAAACTTGATAGCAGAAAAGAATTAATCTTTTTTTATGCAAATGTTTCAAAAATCATTTAGCCAATAAGAAGATTCCAGAAGGAAAGCAGAAAATGGAAAATCAGACTGTTAAACAAATATCACTGAGAGTAGGGAGTAAAAAAGTAACTTCTGAAGTCAATGGAGTCTATCAAATTAAAGGGAAGAGAAATCTCACATAAGTACCGTATTTTGGTTCATACTTTTTGTCCATGAGGCTATGAGTTATCAACTGTGACACCTAAATGTATTTATGCTGCGATTAACTAAGCAGATAAATAATGGTATAAATCAGGCTTCTCACTATAGGAGTCAGAATCTCTATATAAGCAAAGGCAGGAGCCTATAATGAGGAAAATGGTCGCTGGAGACATCAGTATGAACTCATGTTTAATTTCACGTAGACATAGATTGTTTCCTATATTAATATTTATGCATACCCATATCCATACACAGGTTAGTTTTGGCACATTTAATTTTTGTTTTGCCATGTGAAAGAGGCTAGAAGGAAGGCCAACCACTAGCAATAATTCCCATATCTAAGCTTTAAATACTGTTCCTATAAAAGAAACCAGTTTTCCTTGTCAAGTGGCCAATGTCAGCCTTGGGCCAGCATTGCACCCAGCCCCCCACCTCCCCCCAAAATGAAGGTCGCTGTAGTGGTGCACTCCTGTAATCCAACCACTGGGGAAGCCAAGGCAGGAGGATCACTGCAAGTTCGAGCCCAGCCTGGACTACAGACTGCGGCTTTGTCTCAAAAATCAGAAAACAAACACAGACCAAAAAAAAATAAGACAAAGAAATTATAACATTTAGAATGTGTCAAAGGAACATAGAACCCATGTAAACTCCCAATGGCCAAAGTGGGACCAATCAGAGCAAGGCACATATAATTTGATTGTAAACCAAAGTATAAAATAAATTATCTTAGTCTAAATTGATGTAAATAAATATGTGTCTATTCTTCCTATTTGATACAAAGGAGCATAGATAAATAATCCATACAGAAAAAATTCAAATAAAGTCATGTATGTAGATTCTGAGACTGAAGTGTAGTGGACCATAGCCTACTCCTCCTCATTAATTGTCACACACACATACACACACACCTACACACACACATACACACACACCTACATACACACATAGTCCCAGTCAAACAATGAGATGAGTCAGAAATCATAGCTGAGGGGTGTTCCACAAAATACTTGGCCAGTAAACACTCTTTGTACTTCCTAATAATCATGAAAACAAAGGAAGTCTGAAAAGGCTATCACAGCCAAGAGCCTGCAAAATCCTCCATTCTGAGAAAGACTGTCAGGTCCCAGGAAGATAATTCCTTGAATGTAGCTCTCTTTGTCTTTGTTCTTGGGTTCTTCCTGGTACTGAAAGAAATGTGCTATGTTTCTTCATCCTTTTAAAGATCTTGGACAGGTTTAATGACAATTTATGACACTTAATTACTTTTCAAAAGCTAATCTATAAATGTTAATGGATTGAGTTTCTTCTTAGTTACAATCCTTGGCTCCCATGCCATCAAGGTGGCTGAGCCACTATTATTTTTGATAAAAAGATTTATATAGACTATACTGCTTATTTGAGGTAGTAATAATTACATAGTCCAAGGAAGGAAGAAAAGCTACTTAGTGCTATTTCATAATGAGCTGCTCTTCTAGTGTGATTGTGTGTGTGCGTGTGATCATGTAAGCATTATATTTGTGTGTATGAGAGTCAGAGAAGAAAAAAGAGAGACAGAGAGAGGGATAGGAGGGGGGATTAAAGAATTTCATTGTAGAAAGAATTACTGAGCCAAGGAAAAGAGAAAAGTATTCTCCATGAAAACCCTGAAGGTAGCAGTCAAATGTGTATTCAGCTGAGGGTTTTTCTGGTTTTGCATTTTCTGATAACTTTCACAATAATAAAATAAATAGGCAAAATAGACTTTTACTATGTGCCAGAAGAACTCAACTTCTGATAGGTCAATACATGTTGACGTTATTCACAATGATTTGCCAAAGAAGGAAACTTGACTTAAAATACATTAGGAATAACTCATTTTAAAACTGAATTATTATATGGCACTTATAGGTCTAAGCCTCAAATATATCCCTTATATGAGGAATATATATATAAAACATTATATATATATTTATATATATGATAAGACTACTAGATAAATGACATGTCTCAACCTGGGCTACAAATCAGTGAATGATATTATCACTGTTATGGTTATTAAGACTGTCATGACAGCCTTAGCTCTGAGTTCCCTCTTGTTGGACTAAGCTATGTCCTGAGGGGTTCATCTCTCCTACACTTCACTAAATAATCTCATTCTCTCCCTTAGAGAGCAAATATTAATCATTCAGAAATGCAATGAGCTGGAAAAATAAATACCAGAAGGAGAAAGGTGCCTGAGAACTTTAAATAAAATAAATTAGTTTCAATTTGAAAACTAAATGAGTTGATCTAAAAATCTTTTTTCATTTCTCTTCCATACCACTTTTGCGCTTTTTTTTGCCATCTTTATAACTCTGCCCCTGCAATAGGAGAGTCTATTTAACTGATTTTGATTTGTCATCTTCTGTTTTAGAACATATCTTACCACTAATAAATATTTTCACATAGTACATTTATTTTCCTCAATTGTCCTTCTAAGTATTTATTGATGGTTTCCTACTGAACCTGCACAATTAGGTTTTGAAAAGTCATAGAGACAGCAAGGTGTGAGCATAAAAATCAAAGTTAAATAATTCATTCTGTAACTACTAGAAAATATGAAATTTCCCCTTAACAAAGGAGCAAACATTTTCAATTTTGGCAAATTTTTAAATATTATAATCAAGTTAAGAATGATTTTTTTAAACTTAAATGTTTTCCAAATATATACATATATAATAATAGAATGTTATTGAGCATTATATTTTATAATATGAATAGTTCAGTAAGTTTTAATGTTATCCTAATTTACAAAAAGGATCTTTAAATTTTGGCTGGAATTTGTATTTTCTTTTAACCAACACTTAAAATTTGCAACATCTAATCCATAATTATTCAAGAGTTACATGAATTATTACAAGGTGAAATATTTATGAAGGCAAGTAGAAACACACATTCATAAATAGTACATTTTTATTATTAAAATGTTTTTCTTTATTCTGGAACGTGTTCCATGATAATACCATTTCCTTATTCTTTCTAACTTGTTCCTGTGTATATTTTATTTTAATTTAAGTATTATTTTCCCAGGAATCTTCTCTGACTCTGATATCTGAAGTTATAAATTCAAGAACTGTGCTTCCACAACAGTTTCACCAACCTATCATTCATGCATTTGCTAGATTTCCTAGCTCACAGATAGGCAGTCAATTTTTCTAGCCCATAGATGCTTTTAAGTTGTCATCAAGAAAATTCATAACTTACTTGGAACTCAGGGACTTCTAAAAATTTATCTCTAAATGGTGAGGGACCAAGGGCTATAATTTGAGGGGAAGAGTTATTCTGTCAGGTAACGCTTTCTTACAAAACATATTTTTCTACGTAAGTCTTGCTAAAGGGCCTAGAACTTAATTGGAAGATCTTGAGAAACTACTGAGGAAATTTAGGTAAGAAGGAGGGATACTCAGTTTTCCTTTGGAGAATAGGTAATATAGGAGATAAAAATTTTCAAGGATTAATAATTAGCAATACTTGAGTAGTAAGAGAGAAAAACAATGATCAAGGCTGACAACTTCCTCAATTATATTGACAACTAAAGATTTCGACACATTAGTGATTGTTATTCTTTCATGTGTTTGTGAGAGACACTTTTCTCCTTTATGTTGTACAGTGAAACCTACATTTTTATTCTAGATCTTATATTGTAACTAGTTTTAAAAATTACTTTTTAATTTCAACTGTAATTGTTTTTACTTGCTTTGGAAACACTGAGGTTGGAGATTAAATACATTTTGGGGCGAATGAGGAAGGGATTAGAGAACATAAAATATGAGCCTGTTGATATTTTTTAAAAGTACATTTTCATTACTTAAAAATCTTAAACTTACTTCTACTGAAAACTATAGTTGCTATTATCAAATTTGTCCATTGTACCTTTAAATGACTAAGTTTATATTTTATTCATCAGCTCCTAGTGCTAAATAATATAAAATGGTTCTTGGAAATCTAATTAGTATGTGATATTTGTTATGTGTTTAGTTTTAATCCTAAATTTAAAACTACATAAAATGCCAAGAAGCTAGAAGGCATGAATCACCCCATCCTTTCTTCAAATTGGGTTCCAGTAGAAGAATTACGGGGCTCTGAGAAGTATCACCAAAATAGATTAATATGTCCATGTACATCTGTGAGTACAACTATTGATAAAGGGTAAGTCAAAGGTCATTGAATCAGTTGATTCCTTTTTGATAGCTACTATATCATTATAATCATTATAATCTTGTGTGTGTGTGTGTGTGTGCGCGAATAGAAGTTTCTAGGAACATATAAAAACTATAACTTCCAAAATATGATACTCTGGCTTCTATTGCAGAGAGAAATTTAAGACATTTAGAAAATGAGAAAATAAAATACTATGAAGGTAACTAATTTTTCTTAATAATAAAAGCTAAATGTTTTCTAGTCCCAAGTATTACACTCTTTAATAGTAACTAAGATTTTTATTGTACAATTATATTCAAATTTAAATATTTAATATTTTAAAATTATTTGCCAGTTGCAGTGAAGAGTTTTTCTTGGATAATTAGTAAGATTACATAAATAGAAAAATGCCCCTTATTGTATGTTCATCTGCGTATTCTACTAAAACTGTGACTGTAATTCTTAAGTATTTGTTTTAGTTTAATAATCTTATTATTAATGGAGTAAAGACTTTTTTTCTACAGCATTGCTTGGTCCAGTTTTTTCTTTAATATGTCTAATTTTTATGTTATGTGTTTATTCACACTGATATGTCGCTGTAAAATTTTGTCTTGTGGAATGATTAACAATTTCTTCTTGTTCTATTTTATTTTACACTTTGAAGTAATGGCATATTTTCAGATATTTTAACAAAAAGTCAAGTAACTACTCTACAT
>NW_004624802.1:6957304-6976826 GCF_000247695.1 Heterocephalus glaber | reverse complement strand
AATGAAAAATCAAATAAGCACTAATACAATTCTAATAGAGGACTCCAATACCCCACTATCACAAATAGATCAACTAAACAAAATAAATAAATAAATAAATAAATAAATGTATGTCAGAACTGAAACAAACTTTTGAACAAAAGGACTTAGTAGATATCTACAGATTGTTTCACCCCACAATATCAGAATGCACATTTTTCTCAGTTGCACATGGAATGTTCTCCAAAATAGACTAGCCCATAGACCATGTTTAAGTAAATGCAAAATAATTGAAATTATCCCAAGCATATTATACAGCCATAGTCCAATGAAATTGGAAATCAATGGCAAAAGAAACCACACAAACTCACAAACGTGTGGAAATTAAATAACATCCTCCTGAACAACCAATGGGTTAGAGATTAAGTTAAAAAAGAAATTAATCAGTTTCGACAATTAAAATAGAAGCCCAATATGGCATACTGGAACTTGTGAGGCTCAATGAAAGCAGTCCTACAAGGGAAATTTATAGGGTGAATTCCCATAGAGCAAAACAGGGTGAGTTCAAATAAACAATGTGATGTTGAACCTCCAACTTCTAGAAAAATAAGACCAAGTTAAGCCCAAAGCTTGCATGAGGGAGGAAATTATAAAGATCAAAGCAGAAATTAATGCAACTGACACTAAGAAAACAATACAAAGGATCAATGAATAGAAGAGTTAGTTCTTTGAAAGACTAAATAAAATTGACAAACCCCTGACCAACCTTATCAAAAATAAGAAAGAAAAGACTCAAATCCATGAAATTAAGAACAAAAAAAGGAGAAATCACAACAGATCCTGCAGAAATCTGGTAGATCATCAATGCCTACTTTGAGAACCTGGATTCTAATAAGATGGAAAACACAGAAGAAATGAACAGATTTCTATATACATATAAATTACCAAAGCTGAATCAAGAAGATACAAAAATTCTAAATAACCCAATATCAGTCAATGAAATTGAAAATATGATTAAAAAACCTACCAACAAAGAAAAGACCAGGTCATGCTGGATTCATTGCTGAATTCTACAAGAAATTTAGAGAAAGTCTAATGCCACTACTCCTCAAACTCCTTAATGAAATTTAAAGGGAACTAATACTCCCAAACTCATTCCTGGAAACAAGCATTACCCTTATAACAAAACCAGAGAAATATCCAACCGAAAAAGAGAATGAAAAAAAAAAAAAAAGAGAATGACAGGCTAATCTCCCTAATCAACGTAGATACAAATATCTTCAATAAAATACTGTCAAACAAAGCAACAAATCATCAAGATTTTACACCATCACCAAGAATAATTCATCCTAGGGATGCAGGGCTGTTTCAACATAAGCAAATCAATAAGTGTAATACACTATATTAACAGAACCAAGGACAAAAACCACATGATCATCTCAATAGATGCAGAAAAAACACTTCACAGATTACAACACCAATTCATAATAAAAACAATACAGAATCTATTGGAATAGATGGTCTCTATCTCAACCTGATAAAAGCCATCTATGACAAACCAACAGCCAACTATCATACTAGATGGTCAAAAGCTGAAAGCTTTCACTCTAAAAT
This sequence comes from Heterocephalus glaber, assembly GCF_000247695.1. The sequence continues at coordinate 6,975,233 of NW_004624802.1, read as the reverse complement.
CAGGAACAAGATAAGGATGTCCACTATCTCCACTCTTATTAATATAGTTCTGGAAACATACATAGTTCTGGGAACATACATAGTTCTGGAAACTCTACATAGAAGGCCCCAGAAATTCCATCAAAAGACTTCTAGATTTAATAACCAAATTAAGTAGTGTAGCTGAATACAAAGTCAAGACTCAAAAATCAATAGCATTACTATACACAAATAACAAACTCTCTGAGAGAGAAAATAGGGAAACCACATTTCACAATAGCATCCAAATAGTGAAATACCCAGCAATCAATCTAACAAAAAAAGTAAAAGAAAATAGAAACCTTTACATTGAGAACTACAGTACTCTGATAAAGGAGGATATCAGAAAATGGAAAGATATCCCTTGGTCTTTAGTATGAAAGACCAATATAGTGAAAATGGCCATACTTCCAAAATTGTCATAGAGATTTGATGCGATCCCAATAAAAATACCAAAAACATATCTCATACTAGTAGAGAAAACAATCCTAAAATTCATTTGGAACAAGAAGAGATCTAGAATGGCAAAAGCAATTCTGGGCAACAAAGGCAAAGCAGGGGGCATCATATTCTATGACTTGAACTTATGCTACAATCTACTGTGATAAACGCAGCATAGGTCTGGCAAAAAAAAAAAAAAATCAAACCAGAAGATCAGTGGAATAGATTAGAAGATGCAGAAACAACTCCAAACATACTCAGCCACCTTATCTTTCACAAAGGAGCCAAACATCCTCACTGGAGGAAAGATAGCCTCTTTAATAAATGGTGCGGGAAAAATTAGGTTTCAATTTGCCAAAGATTAAAACTTGACCTAGCTCTCTCACCATGCACTAACCTATAATCAAAATGGATAAAAGATCTTAATATTAAAAAAGAAACACTAATCTGGCTGGAAGAGAGACTAGATGGAATACCTGAGGACACAGCATTACGCAAAGACTTTATGAACAAACATAGACCGCATGGGAAATACTACAAAGAATCAGCAATTGAGACATCATCTTATTAAAAAGTTTTTGCACAGCAAAAGAAACCACCAACAGAGTGAAGAGACCACCCACAGAATGGGAAAAAAAATTGCAAGCTATTTCTGACAAAAGACTAACATCTAGAATATATAAAGAACTCAAAAAAAGAAAAATCAGACCCTTCCAAATTGAAAGGCCCAATTAAAAAATGAGCATCTGAGACAAAGATCTAAATATTAAAACAGAAACACAAAATATGTTGGAGAAGGAATAGATAGAACACTTGAGGACATGTTTATAGCAGCACCCTTGTTTATAGCAGCACAGTTTGTAATAGCTAAATCTTGGAAACAATCCAAATGCCCATCAACCAATGAATGGATAAAGACGTGGGTTTTTCTATACAACGAAGTTCTACTTTGCCATAAAGACGGATATACTTGAGACATTTCTAGGTAAATAGATCCACCTCGAGATCATACTCTTTTTTGTTGCTGTTGTTAAGAATAGAAAAATTTATTGAGGAAAAGATAGCTTCTGCCTAAGAGAAAAGAAAGGGGACCAGAAAGTGGGTTACCCACTCACCCAAATTCTCAAAGGTGTTTTATGGGACAAAGCCACGAGGTGAAGCAGATTCAAGGTGGGACAAAACTATAGCCAGCTAGTAAGATTTCAAGTACAGTTGCTTAGGTAATTCTGATCCAATGAGAAATCACAAGGTGGACAAAACTTTGAATAACCAATAAGATTATGACAAGTATAGTCATTTAGGTAGTACCAATTAAATGCTGATCCAATGGGGAAGCAAGTCATGTAACAAGTGAATAAGAAATGAGCAAGGATTTTCAGTGTTAAGGGGTGGGTCAGGGATCTTTCTTGCAAGATCTTGGTCCCCCACCCAGGTGATTGATAACTATTTAGAATATCAATCACTGCTATTCAGGCTCTGAGGATGTGGTAATTTCTCTTCTTTTACAATGCTGGCTTTCAGTGAATGTGTCTCCATTGTCCTCCATTTTGGCTGGACTGTCCTCCATGTTGGCTCATTTGTCCTCCATGTGGGCTCCTCCAGGGCCAGCTCTGTCTAACTTCCTACAACATATCTAGTTAATTTACCTATCTACAATGCTCCCCCCCTCTGAAGAAGTACCCCTAACTGCTGTGAGGAGGCAAAGGGTGAAACCATTCTGGCTACTTCTGGCTGAAGAGGATCATAGTTGTGATCAGCAGTCAGAGTTACTCTACAGAGTGTCTATCTAAAGGCCCTCAATAGGTGCCAGGCAAATTTTCTCTATCTTATTACAGCTAAGACTGGAGAGAATTATGACAAAATATCAGACTTATAGATAACCTCCATCAATAAGAGTCTAAGACAACCACTCATTATTTTTCAGTTTCTAAGTGTGACTCTTTCCCAACTTGCCTTTTCATTCTAGTGCTCATACTCAGATTATACAAGCTCTAAATTCTTAAAAATTTTGTTTATTCTTGCCTAGAGGCTGTCAAATTCCAAGCAGTCATACAAATGGAACAAATGACAAATGTGCTAGACTTAATTTACCAGAATCCACCAGATCTGCCTTCTAAAGACCTCATAACTATTAAATTACAATATGACTTCTATGTCAGATTCTGAAATCCTTTGGACCTTCTCTTCTTTATGGAAGACTATTACCAGTTCCTCCTGGTGGAAACCCTTGTTGGCTATATTCATAGCAAGCCTGCTGACGTTATTATTTGGCCCATGTATTCTTAACTGTTTCTTTGGCTTTGTCTCATCCAGATTCAAAACTACCCAAAAGACCATACACTTAAGTGAAATAAATTGGATAGACATGTTTAAAATTCACATTATTTCTTTGGTATGAGAAACTGAAAAGGCACATAAGGACCAAAATGTATAATACATATTTGGAAATAAGAAGAAAATGTTCAAATGGGAACAGGAACAAGGGAGGGTGGAGGGGGAAAGGAAGGAAGGGAAAAGAAAAAAGAGAATAGAAGGAAAAAATGGAAACAATGCCTTTGTAAATGAAGACAGAAAGAGGGGTTGAAGGGAGGGGAGGGGATTGAAGAAAAAAAGAATAATCAAGATATAATATGTACAGGTACAAATTTCCTATGATGAATGTGATCATTATGCATAACTAAAATGTACCAAAATACAATTTTAAATGAAGAAAAATATACAATAAATAAAGAATATCAAATATTGGCATTCATGGGCTGGGGATTTAGCTCAGTGATTCCCACACCTGCCTCACAAATGCAAGGTCCCAAGTTTGATCCCCAGTACCAAAAAAAAATTGGCATTCAGTATCCTTTCCCATCAAGATTATGCTGAATTTCCTTATTTTAAAGCAATTTATTATTACGGAGTTACATTACATAGTCACTCAAACTGGACACATCATTTAAAAATGTTTCATGTTCATTAATGAAAATGTCAATGATAAGAAGAAACCCTCAAGAAGTCACAGTGTACACTTGGCCTTTTAATGGTATCCATGTATCCAATTTTTAATCACTTAAAATTCTAAAAATTATAAGAATAGACTCAGAAAAATATATTGATATTCAATTTTGTAGCAAGCCTTTTCAATGTTAAGAGCCTTTAGTTTATCAAAATGACAAAAATCTTGTGTTGAACAATAACATAATTATGCGATTTGATTACATGCAGAAAAGATATTAACCTACTCCATAAGTAAGAATATACAAATAATTTGAAATTTTCTATAGTTATCTTTAGTATAAACTGAATTTTAAAAGAATGTCTAACAGATACAATTATGTTGCATATCTATGGTTAATTATGTTTGTCTAATATAGCTAGACATTATCTTCCAAAATAACATATTCAATCATTCTATCTTCATTTGTTTTCATGGAATTATAATTAAGCTATGGTAAAAACAATTACATTTCTGCCCAATTGTGAAATTACACAGAAATGGTTTCAATTGTTTTCTACAAAATAGAATTTATGAAGTTAATGCAGTACTGCCCCTGCATTTGTAAAAAACATAAATCTGAACAAAATTAAATTCATTAAAGAAGTATATCTTCATGGATGATCAAGTTAGTGCTTTTACACATGCAGAGTACTAGTATTTCATACAAAAATAATTTCCAAAAAGTGATTCTTAAGTGTTTGGCAGTTCCCATTTTAACTTTTCCTTTTCTTTCTCTCTTTTTTTAATTTGATAATGATATTTGAAAAAATTTGTAAGATCACAATTTAATTTCTTCCTTTAACTGTTGTGGGAAAATGAAGGAAAGACAAAAATAGATTTAACTTACAAATAATACCGCTCCAGGGAAGTCTTATAAAAGTACAGCATGTCAAATAAATGAAATAGAGGAATGTGAATGTAGAAAAGCAAACTTTAATAAAAATAGCTCAAGTTATACAAGGGATGATAAAAAGATTTGGTGAATGTTTAAATTTTGAAAAACCTTATTACAATAAAAAAATTTGTAGGGGCTATGTGTGTTTAAAGTGAGTAGGAGCATTTTGAGAATTTTAGGGGGTAGTAATGGCAACCTGTTTTGTATTGTAATAAATGTTTAAATTTAATCCTTCACCATATTTTATGATCATTCTTGTTGACCAATTGTTTACTACAATTAATGTGAAATTGTACCATTGTCATGTGTCCTGATTTACCGTGTTCAACAAATCTCATACTTTGAGTATTTTATCTCTTTTCCACAGTCAAAAGGACCATGAAAGGCAATTTTTTTGAATTGATTCTTGCATTGAGGCAGCCACAATAACACAACTAAATATACTCATGTAAGAGGACTTTCAGAACTGCTGCAAAAAGTGTCAAGAACAGTGGAATAAGTGGGCCAAAGAGAGGGAGAGTATTTTGAAGGGGATGAACAGTGATGAGTCTTTTATTGGAATAAACTTTTAAAAATTTACATTCACTATATATTTTTAACATAACATATATAATATTGTCTTGTTCACAGCCCAGGTATGCTTGTATAGTGGAATACCTTGCCAAGAGATTGAAGAAAATTCCTGGAGATGACTTGTGAAAGGTAAGGTTTATTAAAGTATTGTGATGGTTAAAGTGGATCATCAACTTGATTACTATGGGATCTGCCCAAGGGATAAGTGAAGCATATTTCTGGATGTAGATAGGTGGGTCATAGAGGTAAAACCTTGGGGTCTGTCTCTGGTCTCTCACCCCTTTCTCTCTGACTCTTCTCTTGTTTTGCTTCCCAGCCATAATGAACTAAACAGCATTTCTCCTCCATTCTCTTCAACCAGAAAGTTCCTTCTGTGGAACCAGCTGACTACAGAATGAATCCTCTGAAACTGTGAGCTGAAGCAAATTATTTTCTCCTTTAATTTGTAGGTGTTTGGTATTTGAACTCAGAAATGGAAAGCCTGATTATGACAAGTATCAACAGAAAGGGATAAGGTTAATTGAAACTTACAGAGTCCAATGGCAGTAGGTAGACAAGAAAGTTTCCAGAAGGTGCTTGGAATGTCCAGTGGTGGCAGACTAAAACAATAAATTGTCAGAAAGTCTGAGAGTGACAGGTTATACAGGAACTTTCCAGGATCTAGGGATAGAGACCTGGACAGGAAATGCCAGAATGTCTGGTGGGCACCAAGCCTGACAAGGAAATTGTGTGCTATAACTCAGAGTATCCAGTAGCAGCCAGTAGGACTGCCCCACCCCATAGTGCCCTCTTCCACACTTTGTTATTGGAGAGAAGGCTTAAACTACATAGCAATGATATTATTAACTTGTTTTGTTCTATTGTATAACCAGTTTTCCAAGAGACAGCTGAGTTAACATATGGGCAAGAAGGCAGTTTCTATTGTTTGCCTAGTTCCAAGTGTTCTCAGGTAATTCTTATCAAGACATTCTTATCCCTGTCTGTTTACAATGCTCCCTTGACTTATCAAGAGTCTTCAGAACACAAAGTGGGCATCTCAGGGATATAAGGCTCAATGAAGTTTTTCTCAAGGAAGATACAGATGCAGAAGTGAAAATTATAAGAACACATATACCTTTGGGTCTGCATCATATTGTTATGGCAGGTTGTGACTTAATTTCCCTGAATATTGACTCACACATCACTGTGATAAAATTGAATATATAAATTTTGGCACTTTAATACATACAATGCAGTGTGATTGACAAACACAATCAATGTTTAGTTCAAAATTTTTCCTATAATAAAAGACACATTAGCATTAACTTCCCTCAAAATATACCTTATCCTATCATTCTGAAGCTGTTCTGGAAGTCCTGTTTGATGAGGGTCTTCAGTTGTGCTATTTTGGCTGCTTAGATGACTTGAATTGATTAAAACATAACTTTCATGGCCATTTAGACTTTGGATGGAGCCAGAAATTTCATGGTGCAAGAAGATGAGTTAAGAGACTAATGTTTTTATGAGCCTGCCTTTCCATTAGATGCACTTGGCAGCATGATCACTGTATTTTTTATCACATTTTGTAAAGCCAAGAAGATTCCTAGAATGCTTCAGAAAGCACCAAAAATGATGTGGTAAGTGTTTTGAAGCAATGGAGAATATTTTGAAGGGAATTAATGACAATTCATCTTTTACTGTAATTTTCAAAAATATAAACATTCATTGTATATTTTGATCAGTACTTATTTCTAAAATAAGATGAATTTAAAAATAATGTCTGACAGATACATTAGTTTGCATTCCAATGGATAATTATATTTGTAGAATATGGCTTGTAGAATTTGTTTTTACACATTGTATGCTTTTCGGCAAAGTTTCTAATTGTTTTCACCTGTCATAATGGCTGCCTTGTGCTGAGGCCTTATGAAAATAAAAAGTATTTTCCAGAGCAGTACGAATCGTATTTCTTTTTATGATATACCTTTTCTATCTTCTCCTGGAAATTTTTAAAGCCAGTATTTAACATAGAGTATAGCTGCAAACTATGATCTCGTTCTCTCTCTCTATCTCTCTCTCTCTCTCTCTCACACACACACACACACACACACACACACACACACACCTCACCTCATTTTCCTCATTTTGCTATTTAATCTTGTCTTAGTTACTTTTCTCATTGCTGAGACAAAAATAACTGACACCCACAAGTTAAAGAAGGAAAGGTTTATTCTGACTCATGGTTTGTAGGGGTTTCACTCTATGATTGGCTAGCTCCAAGGCAGGGTCGCATGGCAGAGGGACATCACAGAGGAGAAACAAGTTTATGGTGTGGAAGGTGGAGGACAACAATACAGAGAAGCAGGAAGCAACAGCAGCAAGCCTGCCTTCCCTCTCACCCTTGATAGTTCATCCAGTCTATAAGCCTATTGATTAGTGCCACCCACATTCAGGGTGGTGCTCCCATTATCCACACCCAGAACTATAGTAATTCCAATCAGGGGACTAATCTGGTATCACACAACCCAAATTCCAGTGTCATATGTCCTAGATCCAGCCAGCTCAAAAACCCCAGCTATGAGTGCATAAGAGTTTTTTGGGGGGAGACATCTAGATACAAGCCATACAAATCTCAACTTCAATATTTCAATTAACGGGATATTCTGAGGAGTTTATTATCTCTATTTATTTACTTTCTCCCAATTGGTGTCCTTAGAGAGAGGAAGGAAATTTCATTTTTCATACCTGCACCAATTTCAGAGAAACATCAATAACACTCACTACTATGGTTTTCTCAGAAAAAGGACTGCTGGCTCCATTTAAGAAAATATTACTTCCATACTAATTTACAATGACTGGAATGACCATAAATTTTATAGGTTATGCTTTTATTCAAGTTTGTTATAGTTAATAACTTATTTAAAAAATATGAAAGTGAATTTTTGGAATAGTGTCTAAACTAAATAGTTCCTAACAGTTTATGGCTCAATGCAATCTTTTAAGAATCTAATGACACAGTGGCACCGTACCTGCCTGGCAAGCGCAAGATCCTGAGTTTGATCTCTGGTACCAAACAAAAAAGAATCTAATGAGAGGTAAGAACATTATCACCATATTGAGAAGCTTTGGTTTACATAAAAGATATATAAGGTCTCTTCAAATTCTGATGTTCTCATTTAAGTATAAATTTCATATTTTTTTTATTTTAGTGACAGAAATGTAAGATTGTAAAAATGAAAAAACAAATAAAATTTGAATTAAAAATCAGCATCATTTTATGAAGTAAAACATTTTTACTTCATTTTTAGATCATTTAATATTTACAGAATAATTGGCCACATACTAGGTTTGTGTGTACTGTCTTCCATTATATAATGAGCCTTATTAACAGAATTTTATAAAAATATGGCACTCTTCCTGTCATTAATGAACCAATATTATGTAATGTTATTAAGTAAAATTTATAGTTTATTCAGATTTCCTTTTTCAAATCCAAGATTCAGTGAAGGATATGATATCACATTCAGTTCCTTAGGCTTTTCTTGACTGTCAAAATTTCTCAAACTTTCATTGTTTTTTACAACCTTGACTGTTTTGAGGAGCATTGTATCATACACTATACAAGCCCCTCTACTAGAATTTCTCTGGCTGGGGCTATGGGTTTGGGGGAAGAAGATCACAGATGTACAATTCCACTTTCATTATATCATGTCAAGGGTACATACACTATCAAGATGATTTATGACTGTTGGTGTTGACCTTAATATCTGGCCAAAGTACCGTTTGTCCAGTTTCTGCCCTGTAAAGATATTTCTCCCTATCATACAATTCTATACTCTTTGGCAAAGATCTCGCTATGCACATCCCAGACTTAAGGAGAAGGGAAGTTATACTAGCACTCTGTTAACTGGACTATCTACCTAATCTATTTAGAATTACCTTGCATTGGAGATTTGTTGGTTTACTCTCCTTTAGTAATTTATTCAATTATATATTCTCTCAAAATGAACTCATCGTAGTTTTTCATATTGTGTGTTATAATCCAATACTACTATATTCATTTTCTTGCTCAAATTACTCTAGCTTTTGCTATAGAAGGCTGTTTCAGTTGGTTCTCCCATATTCCTTCATCATATGCCAATTGATAAGGTGAGATTTTTAAAATCACTTCCTTACTGTTCAGAAATACACAGGATAGACTTTTATTACGATGAGTGTGTTTATTTTATCAAGGAATTATAGAGAAGGGTTGTCAATTATGACTTGAAAACTCTTATTCAGCCAGATAGAAATGTAAACAGTGCCAAACTAAACCATGTAAAACCAACTCAAGTTAAGTTTTTGTGATAAATGACATAGCATTTGAATGACTATGATTTTTATGTCCATGTGTGAATTAGTACTTTATAGAGATGGAATGAAAAAAAATGATTATCAATTTCAAGCTTGAAAATAATTTTCTTCTACATTAGCTTTAAGCTTCAGAGTAAAAGAATACAGAATCATTACTTCCACACATATAGGTTCTGATTCATTTTAGAAGTTTGCCATAGCAGAATGAAACATTGGAAAAGTTGTGCTCTCTTGTACATAAGTCACATAATAATTGACTCTTGTAGAGTACATTAGAATGACTGCTAATTAAATTTAATGGTTAGTTTCATTTCTCATTACAGGATATAAAAAGTAACACTAGGGTAAATAGTTTTACTCCTTTCCTTCACCTCCACTCAGTCATTCTTATGAGATGCTTATTAAATATGATAGTTTTAATAAAAGTTTGTAAAATACAGCCATGCAAATAATTCAGAAAATAGGTTATTAAATCAATATTGTTGACAGCATATATTTAGGAAAGTGCTCCTATGGATATAAATATTTCTCACATCTGATTTATATTTCTGGGCATCATCATTATCAGTCAATCTTTTACAGAATGTGGCTAGGCAGTGAATATATGGCGGAAATAAATTCATTGTTTTAAAAAAGCAATGAATATGTTTATTCTCACGACAGAAACATTCTTTGAGTGTCTTACAGGAACTTCATATATTTTGTAGGCTGTATTGCATAAATATGTCAACATAAAAGACAGTCTAATCCTTAAAAAATAACAAATTAACTAATCTGTCTAGTTTTATTTTGTTCTGCTATATTCTCCCTGCCTCTAACTGTAATTATTCCTTTTATGGAATAATTACATAAAATATCCCCTAAAGCCTGCTCCATATGTGTTTTAATTTTGGCCCAAAGGTTTTTCTGTGCATTGTAAACTGTAACCTAACTTGATGTTTGAACAGATTGTAACCTACTCTTATAACAAGTAGCTGAGTCTCATCCAATCACAAACAGGAACTGTTCAAACCATGTTCAAATAAGACAGATGAAAGCTGTAACCAAAGGAGCTGTGAATTTCACTTTCATTTTCTGCATGTCACTTCCTTTTTTCTGGCTATAGGTATAATATACCCATCTAATGAGGACACAACTTGGTGAATCAGTTTGGTCTGGATTGTAGCCTGATTCTAGAAATGCAAATAAAGTCAACTAAAATCTACAAATCTATATTTGTAGTAATTTTGTCTTGTGACATTTCCAAGTTGAATATTTATTACTATGCTGCTCAGATACTATTATCAAGGGCTTAGAATTTCCAGTAGTAATAAATTCCAATAATTTTCCCTATTCACTCCATGAATCATCTTGTCCAGAAAAGTTCAATATTTTGGGTTTCTAGTATACCTTTTATGAACCAGGATTTAGAATCAGATAAAACTGGGTTTAGCACGTACCACTTACATTGTAATCTTTTCTGTTATTTAACCTTTCAACACTCCAGTCGCTTTGCCTGTTAAATGGTCTCATTAGGAGTTTTTTAAGGATTAAATGTTGTAATATGAGGAAAATACATAGTGCCATTCCAGAAATCTTCATTATACACTGGCTATGAAAGGCCAGCCATGTACAGAAAGTGAATGATAAATTGTAGTTATTGTTCTTATCACTGGCTTCATTATTATTCAAAACACCTGCTCAGCTACTCATAGCCAATTCCTCAAGAACATACAGTTCCTTGGGAAGAACATTTCTCAAGGTTTGCTTCAGACTACATGAACGTCCTACACTATAGAGAAAATGAAAGCATGCTTATTCAATTTCTAAGCTGCCCTAGAAACCTAAAATCAAAGGCTAAGGTGATGGAATGATGGGCTGCCAAGAGAGATGTTCAAGTTTATAGGAGAATGACTTTTAATATCTAACCCAAGCTGTACCTGTTTTAGAGAATTTGAATTATACCAGCATTTTGAAAATAACATAAAAATAAGAAACCAAAGTAGGCCAGAGACCCTCTATATGATGTTTTGTACATGTAGCATTTTTGAAAAACAGTACTACAGAATGCGTACCTTTAAAGATCCTATTTAATTTCATGTGCTTATCTAAAAGATAAACTTTAGGTCTGAAAGTTTACACCCAAACTAAGGAGCTCTACAAATTCCATGCCTATCAAGATATACGAATAACTTCAGATAATACATTAGGAATGAAACCCTAAAATTAAAGAAGTTTTACAAATAAACTATTCAAATGTTAACAGGATATGGATCCAGTTTAGAGGTAGAAAGGCCCTTAAAAATAATTTTGTGGCACAATATGAGTAGTTGTTTAGAATATGAACAAGCTGATTATATTTTCCATGCTGGTAACATTATCATTTACTGATACATTTCTTCAATATACGTAAAATAATTTCAGTAATTAACTCTTAAGGGAACCATAAAATAAAAATTTGAACATAAATGAATTATTAAATTACACAAACTTTTCAGAGAACAAATTATGAAGAAATTGAGCCTGGGAAAAAATTTTGAAGGGCAAAAAGAGATGATACAAGATAAGAGAGTCTAATAGAAGGCAATTTCAAAAGAAGAACAGCTAAATACTGTACTAAGTAGGTTAGACGTCGAGATGTTGGCACATCAGTCTCTCTGGAAAGAGCTGACAAGGTAAGTAAGTGTGAGAAAGGTAATAGTGGGCTTAAAGTTCAAGGACCTTGAAGGCAAGGGTCAAAAGATTAGACTTGAGGAGACAGGACAGGAAACTACTTTGAGATAATGAGAAAGAAGGTCATGTTGCTCTGAGGGAAATAGTAGCAGATGCTGAGGGTTCAATAAATTGGGTAGGAGAGAGGGTGAAGACAGAGCTCTACCTTGAAGGCTGTCTCAGAGACCCTGGCACAAGGTAAATGAATTCTAGATAAAGACTGTGGCAGTGTGACTAATGAGTGCACCTCAGCAATGCCCCAAAGGGCAAGCTGACAGGGAGTGATGGACTGAACGACAAAGTTAAAGGACAGAATGAGAAATCAGACATGATTTTAGTCCTCTGACACTCGGGACTGTTAAGATGCTGGCATAAGAAAGTTTTTAGAAAAGGATACTGAACCAAAAGTTGTAATTTTGTTCAGAGCCATATCTATCAAACTGATAAGTGTGAGGTACTTGTGAATAAGAAGTAAAATACTTTTACATGTAGATGAACTTTTAGAAATGTAGATGGATTAGCAGAAGAATGAATATATGTAAGAAAATGACTCACACACATTTTCATATTCTAGTGACACTACACACACAAACCCAACTTCATTTTAGAAAAATTATGCTAAATTCTAGACTGACAGAATTTTTCCCTTTCTTGATAATCAGCCCACTGTTTGGTATATTAGAGCTGCCCAAAACCATTTGTTAATTAAGGCCATTATATCCTTGTCTTCTATGTGAAATCTAGGGATACCTCAATACTCCTCATTCACTGAGTTGGAGAACTGTGACAAGTACCAAAATCAATGAGTACCAAACAAATTGATTTAGTTGGAAAAGGTACCAAGTAACAAGACAATCTATAGCAACAAGTTCTAGATTTGGTGTCAAATATCAAATAAATAGGTACGGCACAAAATTTTTGCATCAAAATGTGTCCAGTACCAAATTGAATGAGTTTCATAGCATTCAACTATCAAAATGTAACTATATTGAACAAATCACCAAGTAATTACACTGAGTAAAATCTGAGTTACAGCTTGTGTGTATCATAAAAAAAACAGAAGTAATTAATTAAAAAATAAATTTTAAGACTGGATAAAATTTGTCTATTAATTATCTTGCAAGTTTTCCGTTAAGTAAGTCTGCTTAAGAAATAAAATTGTCTTTGAGTCAGTTAAATTGGATGAACTAAAAGTCAATTTAAACTGTTTCAGGAAAAATGCTATTTTTCATATTGTGCATTTATCTCACAGATAGAAAAGGGGTATTTTCCTTTTTGATTTATTTAATGTAAAATGGTTATAAACACTCATTTTTTAAAAAAGCATTATGAAGGTAAATTGATGTGAAAAGTATCATTGTTGATACCAAATAGTTTCTCTGGTGTGAGAAACTGAAAGTGTAAATAAAGACCAAAATGTATAATAGAGAAAGTGAACTAGGAAGAAAAGTTCCAAAGGGGAAGGGAAAGTAGGGAAGATTGGTAGGGGACATGAAAGAAGGGAAAGAAAAAAATATGAGAAAAGAAAGAAAATGTGGAAACAAAGTTTTTGTAAATAGGGAGGGGTGGAGGCATGGAAAGGAGGGAAGAGGAATGGGGATAAAACAAGAACAAAGATATATCACATACAGGTACAAATTCCCAATGATGAATGTGATCATAATGTATACCTAAATGTATTTAATAAACTTAATGAATAAAAAGTATGATTATTGAGATGTTTGCATTTCTAATGGCAAGGAAATTCATTCTTTGTACTTAGCCTTTTCTAAATATTTATGTCTCTTTCAATGCACTCATTGTGATCCAGAGAGAAAAGAGTGATAGGGACAGGTCAGACTCTGTGATCTTTATTTGCAAAGTCCTCTATTTCAAGGGAATGAATGAATATTTCTGTCTTCCTACTCTTAAATAATTCTTAGAAATCAATACAGAGACAATCTCTATCTTCCTTTTGATAGGAAGCAAGCAACAAAAACATTATGTTGTCTTCTTTTCAATTATTTTGACAAATTTATAACAACCATATTATGTTTCAAATTGCAAATTTTCAAAAATTTTACCCACATTTTCCATAAAAAGGAAAAAAAATATTTACTAATTTATATTTTGCTTAGTCAGTTTATGAGTGACATGAAACAATAATTAGTTAAATCATAAACTATATCTGACTCTCATCCAGCTATGTCATATAGCTTAATAAAGAAAATATTTTAAATCAAGCCAGTTACAGCATAAAAGCTCCTGAAACTTGCACTTCATTTTAGAGAGGTGACATGAAAATAAGCATTTTAATCTCTAAAATCTTAACACACTTGTTTCCTTTCTAAAAAGTAGCTAAGCTTTCATGAAGAATTTCAATTTCAACCTTTCCACTACTTCAGCTCCCAGTGAACATTTGTTTTCAGTTTCATCCTTTTGTTCCTTTAACTCTAGGCACGGTGCTGTCTTTCAGATACTCTTATTGTACTTTTAACACTATGTACACTCTGCCCTATAGTATTTTCCACCATTGAACTTGCCTGGATCCTGATTGAAAGAGTGGTTTGTAGCAAGAGTCACCTGAGGAAAGAGACCTAAAGATAATTTTATGGTACAAAATTTTATATATATTTGAGATACACATGGATAACCTCTTCACCAAGGAATTATTTAGCCCTAGTCATATATGACATTGTGATATCATTGGGCTTCATAAACTATGATTTTCTAACAGAAATCTCATAAATATTTTTAAGACTTTTTTCACAGAAATTCTCAACAAATCCTCTTATCCTCAAAGCATATATCTTAATCTACCCATCACGAAGCAAGTCGTGAGGAGCTGCTATCTTGGAAGCACTCTATTTTCTATTTTGATGGATATTAAAAAATGAGATAAAGACTACCCAAATAGACAGATACCTCCATTTTAAAGCCAGAGGAAGCTACAATCTGGAAAATTGTTAAATGAAAATAGCAATATGTGGAAACTGTACATCGCTCTGTCTGTATGTGTATGTGTGCGCTTATGTGTTTCTCTTCATCATTCCTGTGGATAGAATCTCCTTGACAGGTTGCATGTGTACATGATTTACTTGTTCAGTGAAAAAATCGGCTGAAATCTATTGCCTTCCTAATGATTAGACATGTAGCTAAACAGCCGTAGGTGAAGGAGCAGAGCCCAAATACAAGGTTTGTAAGTGAGATAAGGAGGCTGAAGGTTCTCTGCCAGATAAGCTGGCAGTTGATGAATGTGTGTTAGGAGAAGGATGAGGCATGATATCTGAATACAAGACACTAGCAGGGTTTTAACCAATAGAAAACTAAGGGGAATCTATTTCCTTTTGCTCAAATGCCATGATTTGCTTTATATGTTCATGATAAGGAGAAAAAGAAGGTAAAAGTACAATAAAAGTAGAGTAAAAGTGATGTTAAAATATAGGAAAACAGAAATTATTAATTTAAAGATAAATTTTAACACATAATTGTTCAGCCAAGTGTGGTGGTACATGCCTGTAATCCCAGCATTTAGGAGGCTGGGGCAGGAGGATCACAGTGAGTTCAAGGCCAGCCTGGGCTACATAGTGATTTCAAGACTAGCATGAATTAATCTCAGCAGGGACATAAGTAAAAAAATTTGTTAAACCTTTAAAGTATACATGTAATGTACATGTATAAACGTATACATTATATACACATTGTAAATGTATAAATATACATTTCATTGCCCAAAATATGAAAGTCAGTATGCTAAGCACTTCTGAGAAATAAAATATAAGTAACAGTTATTTTAAGATACTAGATAGTAATCCCAAATTAGAATACTAAATTCTAGTAAAACTTTACAATTCTATGTTCCATAAATGTTTAGTTTCTGATTATGATTTTAGTTTATAAAATTAAGTCATCTTCTTACTTTTGTGTTACTTGAGGCTGAGCTGAGACCTTCTTCCTCTCACAGCCTCTCCACATGGCCTATGCAGCTGGCAGGTCAGCTCCTTATGTGACACTACAAGGATGCAAGGCCCAGTGCTCCTAGAGATTTACTAAGTTACAAGGCCCTTTTTAACCTAGCTGCAAATATCCAACAAAGTAACATCTGTCTCATTCCATTGGTCAAGCAAGTCACTAAGGTCAACATGATTCAAGGTAAAAGGATCAGAACTTATCTTTCAATGGAAAAAATAGCAAAGAAAATAAAGTACCATAGAAGGTAAAGAAAATGATAGGAAAATGTACATTTCAATATGCCACGTTCCTTTTACACAATAAAAACCAAAGCTAAATAGAGAATCATAACCCAAGGATGATTACAGAATATGCCTCACACATCACAATTAAAGAACTGAGGAGACCATCAAGGAAATAAAATAATACTTTTCAACATGAGCCTAATTATAAGTATATTCTTTTTCTTAAATATGTGTTTGCTTACAGTATATGTTAGCAATCATATGGAGAACTGGTACATTCACGTAATATATCTTAAGTCCTTTTTAAATCATCTTTCACTTCCCTTCTTCTCCCCTCCATCCACATCTTGATTATCTTTTCTTTTATTGTATATGTCTGCATACATAATGTTTACATTCCTTGTGTAGTGTTCAAACATGTACATAACACATCTTACTTTTTTCATCCCTTTTCCCTCCTCTCCCTGCCCACACCTTTCATGCCTTGAAACCCTTTCATTTGAAAAAGATCTATCTTCCTGCTTCCTATTGTCTTTTATTTTGCTCTTTATTTATACTTTGAGTTTCTGTTAGAAGTTAAACCATGCAATATTTAAGTTTATGTGTCTGATTTATTTTACTAAACATTTAAACTTCATTATCCTTCCTGTACAAATATCTTGAAGAAAGAACTATAATTTCAAATTCTCGTTGCAATGAGGTAAGAGGTCTTTTATGGTAAGATTTTACTCATACTCTTCAAGAAAAACAAAACAAAACATTTCTTCATGATTGACTACACTGCCTTTCTTTAGTAGCAATGAACTCTCCTAGTTTTCCTTCTACCCTCTCTTTGTTCTTTTGCCATGACTTTGACAAATTTATCCCTATCTATCCATCACTTGTATATGTGCCCTTAGTCTGTGTTTTTCCATGGTACATGTTGCTTCTGGGCAATTCTATTAACTCCATTGCAGTGGAGACTTTAGTTATGATCAGTAGGAAATATGAACAACTTGGATAACAACTGGAATTTTAGTTTTAACTTACTAACAAAGTCTTTGAGTTCTGACCTGGATGCTGGCCACTTGTACTTCCAGATGGTCTCAGATATAAATTTAACCCTTAGAGTTCTGGAAGGAACATTACAATGTCCTTTCCTGTGTGGAGTTAACTGAGAAATCCTGGGCCAGTGCCTCTCTAAGGACTGAGATCTGCTTGTATACAGGAGAGAGACTTTGAAGCTGTGTAGAGCAGCCTGAACCTTCAATTGACCAACTTGAGTTACAACCAGCCCTCTTGAACAAATTGAGTTTGTAAGTCAAGGGTCCACTGTAGATCCATTTATATATATATATATATATATATATATATATATACTCTAGTTATATTAAATGTGCAAAAGACATTTTTACTTATACATCCCACATAACATTTAAATACATCCATACATTATTTTCCTTACTTTTCTTTAATTTTATTTATAATTTCTAAATACTTTTAGGTCATATAATAACACTATTTATTTACTTAGCTGCCATATTGGAAACCTAATGTTGCCAGGCATACTATGGTTTATCCTTGTAATGATAGTTACTGAGGAGGCTGAGGCAGGAGGATCACAAGTTTAAGGCTGGCCCAGGTATCTTAGTGAGACCTTTTCTCAAAATAAAAATTAGAAAGGACTTGGAATAGAGTTCAGTAGAAGAAATCACACCTAGCTGACATGAGGCCATGGGTTAATCTCCAGCACAGAAAAGAAACAAAAGAAGAAAGAAAGAAAGAAAGAGAGAGAGAGAGAGAGAGAGAGAGAGAGAGAGAGAGAGAGAGAGAGAGAGA
>NW_004624802.1:6943788-6957204 GCF_000247695.1 Heterocephalus glaber | reverse complement strand
GAAAGAAAGAAAGAAAGAAAGAAAGAAAGAAAGAAAGAAAGAAAGAAAGAAAGAAAGAAAGAAAGAAAGAAAGAAAGAAAGAAAGAAAGAAAGTTCTGTTCTGGGAGAATGTTCATAAGTCAGATATCTTCATATTCTGACAAAGTGAATCTTATACAGTACACCCGTGAAAGTTCGCAACTTGAATGTTGCTAGGTTAGGAATTTACTGCATTGCTTTTCTGTACCCTCCAGCTTTCATCAGTGATCTTCTAAATATATTTCAGTTATGAATGCAGGCTATCCTTATTTTTCCTTTTAGTTTGTCTCATTTTCCTGCTCTTTTCCCCCAGTCTATTCTAGATAAAATCTTAGCAACCAGGATAAAAGAAAAGCTATAGTGTTTTCCAAATACATACTATACTGTAACTCTATCCATTATAGGCTAAGATGGTTCACAAGCACCCAATGCCAGGTGTTTGTGTTTTGTATTATAACCTCTCCTTGAGAGTGAGTAATAAGTATGACTTTCTGTTGAATAAGATAGAACTAATGGTGCAATATGATGTGATTATACAGCAATACCATGGTATCTCAGTTCACAAATGCTTTTGTTTGCAAATAATTCAGTTATCAAAAAAAGTATTTGACAAAATTTTGCTTCTGTTCACAAACTCTATATCAGGTGATAAACACAATCAAGGTCATCTTTCCCATACAAACAAATGCAGCCATCTTCCCCAAAATCATAGAACAAATTAATTTCATGAACCAAGGCACCACTGTGCTACATTTCATGTCAAAAGCAAGGGAATTTAGCAGGTATAATTAACCAGTTTACTACAAGTTAAAACTGTGAGGTTATCCTAAATACACCAGACTTACTCAGATCCCCTTTAAAAGATAAACATTTCCTGCTAACCAAGAGAAAGAAGCTGCTAGCCTGTGAGCCACAGTAGAGAGAAGGAGCCCGTAGGAGGCAGGGATCTCAGTCCCACATCTTGGAGGAGTTCAGTTCTGTAAGGGACCAGAATGTGCTTGCAAGAAGGGCTAGAATGACAGCCTGGCCAACATCCTACCTTCAAACTGGTGAGGCTCTGACCAGAGGAACCAGCTAAGCAGTGCCTAAACTCTTGACTGGTGGGAGGTGTAAGATAATAAATGCATGTTGTTTTAAGAGGGTAAGTTATTTAGCTTTTTCTTTTTTTTTTTAATTTGTTTTTTGGTACCAGGGATCAAACTCGGGACCTTGTGCTTGCGAAGCAGGCTCTGGAACCACTGAGCTAAATCCCCTGCCCTATTTAGTTTTTTTGATTAAAATATTTCAATGGATTCACAGGGGCCTCAGAATAAAATCTTTATAAGGCTTTCCATGAAGAAGATTTTGCCTCTCTCTTCCACCTTCTCTCTTTGCAGCTTCTCTTTTGCTGCCATGGAACCTGTTACTGAAGTATTCTTTCAAATTTTCATGATTCCCTCAAAATTCCACATGAATCCCCTCAAGTCCCTCATCTCAATGCTGCCACTCTGAGAACAGCCTGACTCACTACAATCTTGACCAATCTCCTTGCCTGTGTCCCTTTTTCTCCAGTATGGTCTTTGCTTAACAGAGCAGTTAGACTAAAACTATTAAAACCCGAGTCAGATCAAGAATCTACTTTGTTCACAACTTCACAAAGCCTCCCAGATCTCTTTGGTCTTTTACTTTGGTGAAAAGCAGTCTTCAAAATGACTTCAAAGGGCATGAACCATATAATGTTCTAATCCCATTTCCTTCTGTTTTCCTACAGCTCCCTCAGCTCCAACTAGGCTCACTGTTGTTACACTCCAGTTTGTTCCATCAGAGTGCACAGCTGTACTTTAGATCTGATGTTCTTTCTCCAGACTGAGAGATGGCATCTAACCTCACTTCTTTCTGGTCTCTCTGAGGCCCTTTGGCAGTATGTCCTCCTTCATGCATATTATTTAAAATTCAACAATCTCCCACAGAACTTTGTAAACCTTTAACTGATGTGTCTTTCCTTATTGCATTTAACCTGTTCTTTCATTCCATATGTGCTCAGTTGCCTGCTATGAGTACAAACTCCCATGAGAAATGGGTAGTCATCCTCTCACTGCTGTATCCCCATAGAGTAGAAAGTGCATATATACTTGTAAAATAATTGGCTTAGAATTGACTTTGTCAATCCCTTGCCTTCTTAATTTCCCAACCCCCAAGAATATCCACTTTTATTTTTACTGATTTTCTCTTACATATCATTCTCAATTCTAGTAATACTTATATTTGACTATTACATGCTATGACTTTACTATTAGTTTTAATTGCTAAATAGGCCTTCCTAAATATAAGGTAATTTTATGGGTTAGTACTTTCTTTGCCCCGTGTGACTAACACAAGGCCTACAATATAATGTGTTCTATGGGTATTTATTTTTTATAAGCAGAAAGACATGAAGCATATGAAATACATAAACAACACAAGTACATCAGGCAATTTTTCTTTCAGTCTTATCTTCACTCTCTTTTACCTGACAGAATGGTAAGAGTTTGGGCTACATGTTTATGGTGATTTATTAGTGGATTTGAAGGTCTTTTAAGGGTGGTTGTCCACATAAATGTAAGGAATTTGAGATAGCATCCTATTATGTGTTAAATTCTTTAACATATTCTGCATCAGGAAACAAGTAGGAAGTGACTGGGTCAAGTGTAACAATAATAATTGGGAGTCAGAAATTGAGTTCTAAGGGAAAATGGGCAAATTATCCATGAAATAATGAGGCAGCTTCATCCAGGTGTGAAGTTAGGTTAACACCTCAAGGACCAAAAACCTCTCCCTTCAATTTTCACCTGTGGAAAACTAGCGGTTAAATATAGATTTTTAATCTCTACATGTGAAAATTGAAAGTTAATGACTAGATTATGCATTTGGAAGTAAGTGCTTTAGAAGATTAAGCTGAGGTTATTTTGAGATTTAAAATATAGAAGAAAATACATATGTACACATATTTTCTATTTATATATGTACACAAGTAGTTTTCAGTGAAATTTTAAAATTATAAATTATACTATTAGCATCATATAGTTTTGTTTCAAGTTGATTTTTACTTGTATCTTGCTTTAAATGATTTTTTGAATGAATAAATGACTGTTTTCACATAAAGATGTCAGTAACAATTTACACTGCATTTCAAATGAATGTGGCATCTTTACTTACCACACATGCTGCCCTTATTTATAAATCAACGAAGTGTAGAATTCCTAGACAAAGCTGAATTCCTGCATTACTGACCTCTGTCATAAATCTTTGTATTAAAATCTATGTTCCCGTAGGAGAAACTTTTCATGCTATTAATTCCTTACTAGAGGTCTATTCAGACACCCTCAACATTATATCAACCTTATAACAACTTAAATAAATCATTTAACCATTTATTAGCTAGTTCATGAACCATTTAAATAATTGAATCTTTTCATTAATAGTGCTCTTCTTGTGTTATTATTCTAATTTTAACATATCCAGCCAAGAAGAAACAAATGGTATTAGCAAATAACATAATAATTGGGAATCAGAAATTGAGAAACATAATAACAGAGAAACATGAAGCTTTATAAAAGGATTTTTAATTTTAGTTTTCTGAACTGAGGAAATTTATAGGCACTTATGCTTAGTATACACACTGCAGTTTTATTAACTTGCTCATAATATATTATGAACTCATATTTAGTTGAACACAATCTTCTAGCATCCTTTTATGGTTTTATTTTGTTGACCAGGATTTATTTATTTCAACATTGTCAGTTTTATAATAGTTCTTAGTACATCACTTAGTGGTATCTATCTAACAAAATGACAGATTAAAGAAAACAGGAGAATAAATAGCAAAAATATGAGAAGGTACATTATAGCAAATTCTTCTTTCTAATCCTCTTAATCATGAAGCTTCATTTTCTATGTAAAAAATTTTCACTCTGCCATGAGGCTCTGCAAATGAGAGAATCTTAAGTGCATACTTTCTCCTTCTGCCAAATGACAGACACTTGAGGAGAACAGAAAAGCAAGATTGTGGTTTTGGGTAATAAAACTAGACTTCTTAGGATGGGAGGTAGGCAATTTAGTTATATTTTCACTTTTTGCCTTACACCTACCCAATTGCATTATCCCTTGTATATTTAATAAACTGTTTTTCACCTAATACACAATAGAGTTATTATGCAATAGAAACTGTATGATAAACTTGAACCCATTGACTCACCTGAGAGGAGTGAATGGTCACTGTGGGGACACTGCTAACAAGACTTAAGACTGGAACTTCGGAAATGATGGGACAAGGCTGACCAGTGCATACCTGTCAGTATTCGCAACTATGTTTTCCTTTGGGGATTGTTAAGGCAAATTAAGACCTTACTAGGGATGAAGCTATTCAACAAAAGAAGGATCTTCAACATTCTGCTTTGTATGGTAAAATACTTTCATTAAAACAATTCCAGAGAAAATTGATTCACATTTTGACTTTGGAATAGCTTGAGGCACAGGTCAAAGGAACAGTCTCCATTAATTTAGGCACTTTATAGGCTTCACTATTAATGTTTAATTCTTGTTTAAAATTATGATATCCCCTTATTACCTGAAATTGTGATTTATAAATGACAGTAGTGTAAAAGTGTCACTATTCCACAATTTTAGAAAGTATAGCTCATAGAAATTTTCACTGATATGTTTTATGAAAGGGGAAAAGCTTAAGCCTTTTAATTAATAACCTGCCCTGGAAAACCATCTTTCTGGAAAAGTACAAAAAGACTTTAGGATACCCAATAATAGCCTGACATCTCTTTTTATTTCAGAGGGAATCATTTGCTATTAATAATGGTAAGCACAGTTTTGGGACATTTTATGGAAGCATCATTCCTTACACTTGGCAGTTGGTTTTATGTTACGGAGAGGAGGGTGATGGGGTGAACCAAGCTTGCAGGCATATGTAACATTATGGAAGGTGAAGACTCTATGATGCTTCATCAGACAAGCCATTTCATTTTGTCACTGAATCATAGCAAAGTCACTGCTACTTGAGGAATTATTGCCAAGTTATTATTTGCTATCTTAGCTCTTGTAAGTCTCTTTTACATACAAATGTTAATATTGATGTGCTTAATCACATCATTCAAGGAAAATTTAGATACAAATATTTAAAATTTTTTTGTTTCATTTAAAATAACAAGGTTTTCACATTAATTTGAATTTTTTCCACATAATTATAAATATTATGTTAAAATTTTCATTACCTGACCATTAGAGTTAATCGGTGACTGTTTGTAATAGCGACCCCAGGCATATTGTCTGCTCCCCCTATTCCAATTCTACCTGCTCCCTAGTGATATTCAAAACTTCTACTATGGGAAACAACAAAGTATTAGAAAATAGAAATGATTGAACCTGGAATTAGACATAATATAATATTTGTAAAGCATTCCCTTAATACCTTGACAAAGCCCTTGAGGAAATATGAAATACCAAGAGTCAATTTTGCCAATATTTTATTAATTTTAATATTAGAAGAGCAAATTATTACTAACATGTGTAAACTTCCATGAGATATTTGTTTATGCACAACACTGAACCAAAGACATTACTCATTTATGGGGCTGGGGATTTAGCTCAGTGGTTTCGCTGCCTGCTGTCCAAGCACAAGGACCTGAGTTCGATCCCTGGGACCCCCCCCACCAAAAGACATTACTCATTTTGACAGAACTATAAACAAGATCATTTTCACTGAGCCATCCTATCACAGTATAGTAGATAATGGTGAAAACACAGGTTTAGGTAATAATTTAATCAAATATATTACAGCTACATACAACTGCAATGAGGAAGAAGAAAAATAAGGTCCTGATATAGGAAGTGAATGGAAAGGTTAGGACTGTGCCTATGGAGCTTTCATTTGTGGGAGCCTCTTTCAATGCAGCATTTCAGGGAATAAGAAAAGATAAGCTCATGCAAACCTAAGAAAAAGCATTCCAAGTAGACAGAGTAGTAAAGAGCAATTTTCTGCTACCTTCTTGATTCTGTGCTGAGAGATTCTAAGTTGTTACCATACCTCTGACCTCTCAAAGCTATGAGATCTTACACTTTCTGGCACTCAATCACGTACCTCAAGAATGCTGGATTCCTACTATGGTCATAGTACACTATAAATATTCAAGTTCTTATCGATATGTGGTACATGGAACACTAACTCAGCTAGCTAAAATTTAAAAAAAAGAAAATACAGATGTACAAATATTTAAAATTATTTTGCCTTAAAATACATTTAGAATCAATCAAGCAATTGAGCAACATTTAAAAATGTTCTGCTTCCTTTGATTTCAATTCTATCTACATTTAAGATTAGACCCTATGGCTTTATATAACCCAAAAGCACTCAGGAAAAATCCTAACGGTGAATTTTTCATTACTTTGTAAATTGTTATGATATGATTGAGTATCGTGTAATTGATATATGACTACATATCATGAGGAATCTTTGAATATACTCATGTTTATAGTAGTGTCACGACATTTAAACCAGAAAATTAGTCCCCCTGACAGTATCAGATATAGAAGACAATTGCCTTCAAGTTCAAGGTACAACATATGCTCTTTATCAATTATATTGTCCTGTAAATGTCCTCAAATTCTCTAAAAGAAGCAGGACAAAACCCATGTTTCTCAATTAGAACAAAATTGTTAATGATGGGGCAAGAGGAGGAGAGGAGTTGAATGGGAAGATCCCTAGTGCAGTATGTTAAGCATGCCTGACTTTTACCCTTAAATGACATTATATTGTGACAAACAAAAAAATGAAATGTTTCCACATGTTTCCAAGTGTCCATTGGACTAGATGATCTTATTTTAAACCATGTTCCTAGTAACACATGCTCCTGTATGTTATTAAATTGTATTCCAATAAGTAAATGTGCTGATAGGTCACCCGTTATGTTTGGGATTATTATTGTTTACACCTAGATGTCCACCCAAAGCCAGATGCAATCTCAAGGAGAGCTTTTGGAAGATGATTGAATTATGGAGCTTGACAGCTGACCTGAACTTAGCAAGTCAAGCTTGGAAGAGGCAGATCACTGTGGGCATGACCCAGAGGTTAGATTTACCTTCCCTACTCTTCCCTTAACTTTCTCTGCTTCCTGTCTGCCATCAGGTGAGCAAATAATTCTTTCGCATGCCCTTGTTCCATGCTGTCCTTGGAGCCACCCAACTAAGGACTGAAACCTGAGTCACAATAAACCTCCTCCTTTAAACTGCAGGTCTCAGGTATTGTGCTTAGCAATGAAGGAAATAAGACAAGCACATAATGGGCTAAACATTACAACACAATTCTTTCAGTAGGAATTTTCTAGACCTCATTATATGTATGAGAACTTCAAATTTTGAAAAAAATATGAGTGGGGCAAAGTATTTGTAAAATTTTCTAAGCTGATTTCCCCAAACACTTTTTAAAAAATTACTCATTAGAAATAGACTAAAATCACACAATATCACTTTTAATATAAATGACAGTTTTGTTTGTCTTATTTTTATGGATTATCTTTGAAAGACTGAAAAGCTTACAGAAAAGAAAGGTGTTATACAAAATCTTTTATATGCAGAGTCAAATAATCGAATAATAATTTGAATATTTCTTACATTCAAAAAGAAAAGTAACATAATATGACAGGTTCTGTGTTAAACATTTTTCTAACGTACTCTCCTTTGATAGCCGTAACAGTACTACAAGTAAACTAATTATCTTTAATTGACTATTGAGAAAATAGAGACAGGGAGAGATGATTTTATCTGTTAGTGTATATGCTAAATTACTGTGAGTGCTAAAATGACAGAGGTTCCTTTCTCCTTCATTTCACAAACAAATTGTAGGTGGATATTCAAAGATTAGTCCATGGCTCAGATTCTTAATATCCTCTAGGGAATCCCTTTCCTTCAAGATAATTTCTGTGAAATTCCCTAATGTCACTTTAATTTGCATGGTCGAATATGGTTCATCAATATTGTGTCTATATTCCAACTCAAAGAAATAGGACCCAACGACAAGAAGTCAAACCTTAAAGAAAGTGAGCTAAATATTTTATATATTGCTGATTTGCAAGGGAATCTGAAAAACACAGTCTCCAGTTTTGTTCTCTGCCAAAACTTGGTTAGGAGGAAAGGCATTCTAGTGCCTGAAGGGAGAAAGGAAGAGTGGGTATGGATGCAAGTAACCTCTAGTCTTTCCTAAAAAGTAAAAGAGGGTGTAAAGTTATGAAATTTTAGGTTTTGTCCACAGTTCCTGGCTTATAGTTCCTATAAACTATGTAATTTCCTAAATGAGTAGAACAATAGGAGATAAAGTTTGATCAATGTCTAATTTCTGAGACAAAGTTTCTAATACCTTTGTAGGTAGGGGTGCCAAGGGAATCTATTGTTTAATATTTGGTCTTTGACCTTAGTTCCTTACATGATGTTTCTAAATCCCTGAGAACTTTATGGGTGATGATAGAGGTGTCTTGTGTTCTCATGACATAACCTATAGTAGAACTGTGAATATGGGACAGTTGTGATAAGCTTGGAGGTTTTAACCATGCTCATATTTCTCCAAAGAGGGAAGAGAGGCTAGAGATAAAGTTACTAATGGATTCTGCCAACAGAATGATACAGATCCCACAAAAATCCCTGAATTATGAAGCTCATAGTTTCTGAGCATCCAAACATCTTCATATGCCAAGCCAATAGCACATTCAACCCTATGGAAACTCCTGTATATGGGTCACTTTCAGACCTTTCCTACGTATTCCATTGTCTGATGTTCCTCTGTGTCCTTTATTATACCCTTTTAAAACAAACATTAGAAATTAATGAAGCACTTCCCTGATCTGAGGAAGGGGTCATGACAGCTCTGCTTTGTAACTGGACAGTCAGAAGCATAGGTCACAACTTGTCCTTGTAACTGGCATCTGAGCCTTCAGTGTGTGGGATCAGACACTGTCATAGATTAATATTGTCCAGAATTGGATTGAACTAGAGGGCACCCAGCTGGTGGCCAACAACATCTGAAGAAACACCTTCACATGTATCTGGATTCAAAAGCATTCTGCATCAAATGTGTAAGAGAAGGAACATCACTTGGCTTTCTATTTTGTCATTTTAGAGGGAAAGACAGAAACAGAAGAAAACCTCATCTACACTGAAATATAGCATCCTTCAATATACAAAACAAATTGCATAATAACACTAATAATTGTATCAAGTATTTATGAAAACTAAAATATAGTACACCTTATAAAATGACACATTGAAGCAGAAATTCAATGACTCCCACTGACGCATATACTATTAAACTATGGACCAGCAAATCTTAATCAAGCTTTCTGGCTCCTGCAACCATGTCTGCTATATTTCAATGTCTATTTTCACATGAATGCAAGAGTTCTTTACTTAATTTGATCCACATTATGTACTTGGCTATCATGTGATGCAAATTAACAAAAGTTTTTAAAAAAACAACAAAAAATGAAGATTTGAGTCTGTGATACATCTCTTAATTTTACATTACAGAAGCAATAATAGATGAATCTTATTTCAATGAGATCTCCATAGCATTGCACCATATCAACTTCATTAGCTACTATGCTGTTATATGTCTGTATCCTTTGGTTTCGAAAGTCAGTGTGATTTGTTTCAGCTTACAAAACACATACAGAAAAAAATCATCATACAGAACACATCTTTTATAACAGATTCTACTTAGCAATATAAACACTTCTAGGTTTGAAGATTATTTTGTGATTTTTTCAAACAGATACAGAACACAAATTCTTAAGTTTGTGATACCTTCAAAAGTCCTGAATTTTTGACATATTCTTGAAATCCTTAAACAGCTACAAATTTCTATCTTGTTTAAGAGAGATGCTCCTAAAAGTGAGCCTGTTAACAGATAAATGCCCTAAATTAGAATATTTTCTCTCACACTTATAAGCAATTTCTTAATATAGGAGAAATATAGGAGGATTTTAAATAGCTTCAGTTCTGATTGATCTTTCAGTTTACTCACCTTAAGTGAATAAACAAATGTCACACAAATTTCAGTGATTTACTTTTTGTAAAGTTTAACTCTAGAAGAATCTATCAATATAAAAGTTATGAAATAAACATTTCAATTCTCTTCATTTCCCCTGCCACATTTGCCTATAGTTTCCTGCCTCTCTCCCAATTTCAATCAATATTAACTGACCTACATTCTTATCACTCACGAAAAAAATGTTGGAAGAAAATCACTCATTAAGCTGAGAGACAGTTAATGAACTCAGTAAATATAACTATAAATATATTCTTTTAATTTTGTTCTATCAGGTAGAAATCATATGATTTATACTAAAAAAAAATGGCATCTTATAGTATCTGGCCCCTAGTCAAAGTGAATAACAAATCAAATTTTATTAGACAATTAACTATTTTTCGAGTGGATCAGTTAGGCTGTGCTCTAGAATGACACTGAATTGACATATAGAGACCACTTTGCCTTATTTGTTTTGTAAACTTGTAGTTAAAATCATTATAATTCCTTCCTTTATTGAGTGATGCACTATGCTAGGCCAAAATACTTGGTATCTGCAAATTAAAGGATGGGACATTTATTTTGTTTATGGATTCAGGAGCTTGTGACCATGATTGCCTGATTCCAAGACTGAAATAGTATGGTGGAAGAGCCTAGAGGAGGAAAGATGTCCATGACAGTCAGGAAGAGATGAGCTGGGGATAAGAATACATCCTTCCATGTCCCCCCCTCCAGTTTCAATGAGGCCCCACATCCTAATAGCACAATCAGCTATTGACTCATCCATAGATTAATTCACTGAGAGTATTTATTATACCAACATGGTTGAATCTCCTTCCAAAAGCCCTACCTCTAAACAAATGAGACTTTTGGGAGGACATTTTAGATCTAAACCATAGTATGTATGACAATGAAGCTTTATAAAAATAACAAGTCTTTTTAAAATATATATTTTGTTCTCCTGAAAATAAAACTTCTACATCAAATGATATATAATACATTAAGAAGTATGTATTGTCAATATAGAAAAAAGGGATCAGCTCCCTACAATAAGGAAATTAATATTTACTTGGAGTTTTTAAGATGATTGTGATTTCATATAATATTAATTATATAAAGTTCATTTTATAGCATTTATTGAGACATTTAAAATCATTATCAAGAATTGTATATAAAATTAACATTTGTAATATTATAGTATTAAAAATATTTTTATTCACTATATAAAAGCATCTATTTGTTAAGTATGCTTGTTTCTTCATATAACCAATATTTATTGAACATAAACTATTTTCAATGTAGTTAGCAAAAGATGAAAATATGCACATAAACTCTTTGTACTAGAGTTACTATGTAAATAATATAAAAACATGACATTATATAACAAAGTGTGCATAGAATAATAAGGATATCTGAGATAGAATGTATCATATTAAACCACAGGTGATAGCATTTTGTTATAACTATCAATGGCAGGTCTAACATGATCATGAATATGATCTTTGAGATTATATTTTAAATAAATTGACAGATGAAGATAGGCTTTCATGGAGATAAAGAGCAAAGCATGGAAACCAATAGGAAATTTCCTAGAAATTATATGTATTTGACTTGAGGATATGAGACATTTGCAAAGAAGACAAAAATGAATTATGTATGAAAAGCCAAGATTGGAGCAGTTTTAGCTTGATCTTAAAAATTATATGTTTCTATAGAACATAAGACTAGTTTGTTAACCATTTGGAGAGGATAATATAGACCCTTTATCATTACTCTGCAAAATACAAATGAATGAGATTGCCTCCATTTAAAAAAATTTATTCTTTAGGTGTTTGCTTTCAGAAATCATATAAGAATCTCATATGAGATGACTTGTAGTTAACCTATTAGAAGTGTATTTCACCAATGTGTCCTTACATTCTACAAGAACACTGGAATTTCTTAATGATCAAGTAAGAAATTCAAATGCCTGAGTACATTGGAACCACTGAGGATTTTGTAATAAACAGTATGACATAATCAAGTAGTATATACATAGTGGTGATCATTCTGGTAACAACAGAGTGCATTCTACTAAAGAAGGACATGGGTGAAACAAAAGTTCTTAGGAATTTAGGAAAAGAATTTTCTCTCTTTAATTTGATGGGAAAGAACTTGCCACAGGAAAATTCTTTTTTTAATTTATTAAATTACATTTTCATTCCATTATGATTTGCTCACTTACTCTGGATCAAATCAGCTACAATTCACTTATAACTCTTTGCATAATATTTTGCTTAAGTTTGCAGTATTTTCCACTGTGCATTGACTTAGTTCCTAATCTACTGCTGTGTACCCAGAGGGAACATTATTTAAATTATTAATAATAAAAATATTAAAATAGAACTGATAAAAGAGGAAAATATTCAAATTTAAAATGAACAGAGCAGAAAAGATACCCTTTTCTGTTTAATAAATTTGAAAATACAGAATAGTAAAATGTTATTAGAGAGCAACTCCTCATTCTGCCATATGACAAATAATGGAAATTATAAACACATATTTTAACTTATTAAATATTTAGAAGCAATAATGAGTGACCAATAAGTGTAGAAATAATCTACTACTTTAAGTAGAACATGTCTACATTTTACTTGTGCCCTAAGACATGACAGGAGGCTGGGTTTAAAGATGAAAGACTAATTGAACTGGTGAAGGAAATTTCAAGACACCAAAACATTAAAGGTATGACAAAGAAAGACCCAACTGAAATCATACGTTTAATGTTTGGCCTGTAGTTCTCTTTTTGGGTTGGGTCTTTCCCTGGTTTTGGAATCAAAATAACAATTGTTTCCAGGAATGAATTTGGAAGTATTTCTTCCCTTTCAATTTATTTGATGAGTTTAAAGAGTAATTGCGATAATTCTTCTTTAAATGTCTTATAGAATTCATTCCTGGAAGCAAGAATCACCTTAATCCCCAAAGCAGAGAAAGACATAACTGAAAAAGAGAACTATAGGCCAATCTCACTAATGAAAATAGATGCAAAAATCTTTAATAAGATACTGTCAAATAAAATGAAGAAGATCATACACGCTGACCAAGTGGGATTCATCCCAGGGATGCAGGGATGGTTCAATATATGCAAATCAATAAATGTAATACACTATGTTAATACAGCCAAGGACAAAAACCATATGATAATCTCAATAGATACATAAAAAGCATTTGACAAAATCCAACATGCATTCATGATAAAAATCCTACAAAAAATGGAATAGATGCTCTCTACCTCAATCTGATAAAAGCCATCTATGAAAAACCAACAACCAATATCATACTAAATGGTCAAAAACTGAAATCCTTCACACTAAAATCAG
>NW_004624802.1:6908644-6926646 GCF_000247695.1 Heterocephalus glaber | reverse complement strand
TGTGTCCTATTTATTTCACTTGAGTATCACCTCAATGTGCATCCATTTAGCTATAAATGTCTCTAATTTCTCATTTTTATGGCTGAGTAGTACTCCATTTTCACATTACCTATTATACATTTTAGTCCTTATATACACTTTCAGTTTCTCACACCAGAGAAACTACTTGGTATTTATACATGTGTGTCCTATTTATTTCACTTAAGAGTGTCTCCACAATGTGCATCCACTAAGCTATAAATGTCTCTAATTTCTCATTTTTTATGGCTGAGTAGTGTTCTATTTTATAAAAAAACCACATTTTCTTTATCCAGTCTCTAGTTGATTGGCAATTGGACTAGCTCTAAGTTTTAGCTATTACAAATTGTGCTGCTATGAACACGGGTGCACATATATCACTGTGGTACGATTCTTTTAATTCTTTGGGGAAGCTACCCAGCAGGGGACTAGCTGGGTCAAAAGGGACTTCCAATCCTAGTTCTTAGAGGTATATCCATACTGATTTCCACAGTGGTTGCACCGGTCTGCACTCCTACCAGCAGTGAAGCAGGGTTCCTCTTTCCCCACAGCCCTGCCAGCATTTGCTATTGGTTGATTTCATGATAGCAGCCATTCTTTCTGTGGTGAGCTGGAATCTCAGCATTGTTTTCATTTGCACCTCTCGAATGACCAGTGATGTTGAACATTTTTTCATCTGTTTATTTGCTATTTCTACTTCTTTGTCTGAGAAATGTGTCTTCATTTCAGATGCTCATTTTTGGATTGGGTCTTTAAATTTGGGAGGTCTGATTTTTTTTAAGTTCTACACTTGATCTTAGCCAAAAGTCCAAGAAGCGAAGATTTTCTTAAGTTCTTTATAGATTCTGGATAGTAGATCTTTGTCTGAGGAACAGCAGGTGAAATTTTTTTCCCACATTGTGAGTTGTCTCTTCACACTGTTGGTGGTTTCTCTTGATGTGCAGAAGCTTTTTAATAAGAAGACATCCCACTTGTTGATCATTTGTGATAGTTCACAGGCCACTGAAGTTTTGTTCATAGAATCTTTTCCTACACCAATGTCTTCAAGAGTTATACCTAACCTCTGTTCCAGCCGGTTCAGTGTTATTAGATGAATCAAGAAATTGTC
The DNA here is from genome assembly GCF_000247695.1 of Heterocephalus glaber. The sequence goes on along the minus strand of NW_004624802.1, from coordinate 6,925,520 downwards.
AGAAACTTAAGAGAACTAGACTCAGAAAATGAGTAGAAAACAAAAAACATTGGACTACAAGATAAGCACAAATAGATTATTCTGCTCATGGGATAATTGTTCTTTTTAACATTTGATATTTCATTACAAATTTTTGAATAAATTACTGTAAAATGTCTGTACAGATTTGGATCCCTTTTCTTCATTCAAGTTCTTGGAAGAAACATCACCTACAGAGGACTGGACAGAAGCATGTTTCCAACTTTTCACATATTAGCTAGAGCTAGAATTTATTTCCTATCAAGAACCACATGTTAAAAGGTTCTACTGAAATAATATTAGTTAATGGATAGTAATAAAATGATCAATGTCTACTACATTCATTTTTTTTTGGAGCCCTGGAATGTATCAAAGTATATTCTCCACTCTTCAAAGGGAAACATAAAAATACAGAAACAAGCACACAAAACAAGTGGTATTACAAAAGCAAGAGTAGTTTTTAAAATGGTCATGTAGATTTCTAAACACATTGATAATATAAATTTCATGTACAGTAGGGAAAAGTATATAAAGTAATTGTAAAACAAAAATGTTCTTGAATCGACTGATTTCTTGATACTAAAAATTAGACTTGCTTTTATAGTGCTGAAAGAAACTTTTGCTTGCATAGTGGTGAAAAGTGGGATATCTTTCCTTACTCATCATAAAGATTATGGCTGATACTTCGATAACAAGACAGGTTAAGAGAAAAGCAGAACAGTTTATTTAATTAAAGTTGCATGTGACATGAGAATCTTCAGGAATGAAAACCCTACAAATGAAGTGAAAATACAGTTTTATGACTAGAGTTAATATATAATGAACAACAATGCTGAAATGGTCTTGTGTAGGGGGGGAAGGATTCAGCAAGGCCTAACAGATTCTTATTGTCCTCTTTGTGTGGGATTCCTTGTTATCAGGACTAGCTGGAACCACTGAAATGAGTGTATTAAACAGGAGGAAAAGAGGGCAACTTTCCCAGGTTTTACAGCTGCCTTTGGGGCAGAAAGGAAAGTGGAACACAGGAGGAGGTGAAGAAATCAACAGATCTTGCTTCTGAGGTCTTCTAAGTCTCTTGAGTCCAAAATACTCAACACGAGAGATCCCAAGCAATGGAATAAATAACTTCCAAATAGAAACTTTAGATCAGAAATTCAAAGGAATGTACCCCCCCTTCAATTACTGTAGATAATGGAAAATCTTTCAATAATGTATATAAAAGGAAGGCTGAAAAGCAACCTACTTGATAGTTCCAGAAGAAGTCAATAAATCCTGTTCCTCAAATCAAAAACATAAGATAAAATTTCCTCAAATAATTATTTCAAGACTCAGTATTAACAGGCAAGTAGGAAAGTGTTTATTCATGAAAAACTATAAGAAATTTCTGTGATAAAAACTGAGTCTGCCTAGGCTGCTCCCCTCTACCCAAATCAAATCACTGAAGCAGTGTCACAGTCTTTCTATAAAATCCAGCAGTTGCAGCTACAGGTGTAGACTTGACTTGAGATGGAAGGTAAAAAATCTTTACTAACAGCATTGTCAGCAGTAGTGTACCTTGCCTGTGTGTTTCATTTTCTGCAGTTTCAGAGCTGTAGTCTGAAATTAAATGCAATAATCCAGAAGCAAATAATTCACTTGTCTTAAACTAAGTGTTTTCTTGGTAACATGGTGAAATCTTGCATTGTCCTCCTCTGTCCTGCCCAAGATGTGACTCATCTTTGTCTACCACACTTATGCTATGAATGCTCCCTGCATTTATTAGCCTTCTTGGACATCAGATTGACTATCCAGGTATCACAGTGGTCCAATACAATGTGCAAGAGTAGTTATACTGATAATTTGATATACCAAAGAGAAGTTTAAAAATGTTTCTTTTAAGTGAACAGGTGATAACTTATCATAGGTATTTTAACAATGGTAATGGCCATACTGTTTTGTTTTACACAATCCTTTCCTAAATTAGCCCAATTTTTAAAATTACTCCTTGTAAATTTATCCCCACACACCTTTGCCCAGCATTGTAAATTCTAAAGAAAATTGCTTTTAAATAACTGAGATATGAACTACTGGAATCATGTATTACAGGAAGCGGGAACAAGAAAAACACTGGTCTCAAGAACTTCTAATCAACATTCTTTCTCCAGTTTTCCAGAACCTGAAAAGCTTGATGGTCTGTAGAAAACATCAAAGTGTGGGCCAAGATTTTGCTAAACTTTTCTTTAATTAAAAGTGGAATAATATTTAATTTTAAGGAGAATAATGTGTTTTTCTAAACAATTATAGAGACTGGCTTAGAAGACAAAAGTCAGCTGTTACCACCAGGATGTTTGGGGAAAAGAGAAAAGAAAATATCCTCTGAGTGACTAAAGATGGTTATTGTGTCTGGATAAGTGACTCAGCACATAGCCTTGCTGTTCCTTACTCCAACACCTTCTTTTCCTCCTCATAAAGCCCTTTCTCCATACTGGAATTCCTTGAAATGGTCCTTTTGATGATAGTCTTCTATATTCTGATTAGGGAGCTCCACAAAATAATTTTTTCTCCTTTCCACTAAATTCTGATAATACCAATGTAGACCTTCAGGCAGTGAGCAGAACAAATCTTTGGCCAGTAACAATATGTATGTATAAGAAAGAGATAACATATAGAGAGTATGATCCCATCCATTGTTCAAAAATATGGTATATATAGGATTCAGTCATATCTGTGGCTTCAGGCATTTACTGGGATCCTGGAAAATATTCTCCACATATAAGGGGAGAGTGTCATAATAGTGACAAATACCATGGAAAATGATAGAGAAAATCTGTAACTCTGATATCCTGAAGAATGGATATTGCCATAAAGAATGAAAGCATCCAAAAACATAATGGGAATCTTTGATTAAGAAATTGCATTCACGCACAACGACACCTGAGAAAGTCCAGTGAAAAATGTACCTCAAGAGACACTAGTGATATGAGTGAAGTATGAATGACTTCACAATTTACAGAGAGATGCAACAGCAGGTGAAAACTGTACAGACTAATGGTTTTTGCATAAAACTTTGGGCCAAATAATTGACTAAATATTCAGCGATATGCGCACAGGACCTGTTATAGGTTGCTTAAGCTAAAAAGGAAAGTAAGAAATATAAATATAAGCAGAAACATCAGTGACTACAAGAGAAGGAACAAATTTCAGAGATTAACCCAAGAGAAGTTAAAAATAAATCATGTTCCATTAATTACTACCTTATAATTAATCCAATCTAAAATAATCAAAATTTGGCAAAAAGTTACAAGAAACACATTTAAAGAAGCAAAGAAATCTCCAGGATGTTGTGACTCATGGTCAGAAAAAAATGTATTCTGTATAAATTTATTCTGAGTCCAGATGTTGGATTTAGAGAACAAGAACTTAAAAGGAGATACTATAAATATGTTCAAAGAATTATAAAATCTTTTAAAATTTAACAACAGCATGATTACATAATCAATGAAAAATTTAAACAAATGGATAAAACAAATGGAGTGGAAACTCCAGAGATAAGAAATACAAGGGAAAATTACAATAAATGGATTCAAAAGCATACTTTAGGGAGCAGAAGCATCAGTGGATTGTAGATAGAATAATTGAAATTATCCTATTTGAAGAATAGAGAGAAAAGATAGGGAAAAAAAGAACCTTGGAGAATCATAAGAAAACATAAAACATGCCAGCTTGTGCAAAATAAAAATCTGCATAAATTTTCTAAAAGTCACCATGTTATACGTTTATAATGGATATTTTATTGTATATTTTGTCTTAAGTGTTCTCTTTTTTAATCATTTTGTTATTACTTCCATTAATAGCATTTATATTGTTGATTTACTATTCTATATGTATGGCCAATTTTAATTCTAAAGAAATATTTAGTAAGAATAGTGAAAAGATTAATACAATCTTCATAAAGTAGTTGGGGTGTGAGGCAGGCTAGAGAAGTTCTAGAATGTTGTGAACAGTTCTTGATGTATGATATTCATTAGAATTCAGAAGACCAGAGGGCTGATAAGACTACAGACAGTAAAGGCCAGGCTCAGAAATTTTCAGTTGGAACAAGGATTCCATTAGAAGTTGGCCTAGAGGTCATGTGTATTGTATTATAGCAGAGTTTGTCCATATTCTGCCGATTTTCTGAGACTTTTCAGGAGACTGAGATTAAGGACAGTGAACTGTTTAATCTGTCAGAGGAAATTCCAAGGCAGCACAAACTTCAGGTTGTGGCATTCATACTCTTAGCTGTTTTTAGCTAGATCTAAAAGGAGAATTGGGAGAAAATGGCAGGGCCAAGTGATATGAAACATTTGCAGTTTCCCCAGAAAAAAAGCACATGCAAAGTTGGGACAAAAAAGACCATGGTTGCTGCAATTAGCCTTAAACAAAAACAAAAACAAAACAAACAAACAAACAAAAACAAGAAAGATACATTGAAGACATCTCAGAAATCAACAAGATTCACTCATCACAGGCTAAAGGATGTGAAACATCAAGCCTTTCTATGATAACAGAGTCTCTGGGGCCAGGGATTTAGCTCAGTGATGCCGCCGCCTGCTGTGCAAGCTCAAGGACCTGAGTTTGATCCCCTTTACCAAAAAGAAAAAAAAAAAGAGTCTTTGGGATGCCTGCATATGCAGGACCAACTAGTGAACTTTATACCTTAGTTCAGCAATTCATGCACTCAGAGGCTGCTACAGGATTTTTCCAAGGGCCCCAGACTACTGCTCAAGCTGACACCGAATCTTGACGTTATCCTATTGAAGATAGTTTTTCAGGCATGTAGAATGTCCAGTTATGGGATCACAGAGGCTTCTGCCCAGATTTCAAAGGAATCCATGAGAATAAGTAAAAATTTGTGACAGAAGACACAGTCCTTGACAGGAACCCATGAAAAGGTAGTACAAGAAGCTATGAAAATGAAGCCAAAGTTTCAATGGAGACACTAGTACATTGGAGATGATAGGAACATGGAACAAGGAAAGCCTCGGGTAATAACAGGTGCCACCACAAGAAAGAGACCATGTGGGCTGCAACTAGCAAGTCCATAGGAGTATCATTGCCCAAGCATATTGGAGTTTACATCGTACCATAATCTCCACTGGATGTTGGCCATGCAGCTACAAGATGTAATATTTTGACTAATGGGTTTCAGTTTTTGCTTTAATCCTATTTCTCTCTTTTTAAATGGGAATGTTTACCTGTGCTGATGTATGGTGGAAGAGTTTAACATCATTTTTTATATGTACAGGGACTCACTGCTAAAAGATTACCTTGAGGCTAAGAGGATACTTTGGAGTTGGACTTTTCAGTCATGTTAAGACTGTTAGGACTTTTCAGACTGTTAAGACTGTCAACTCTTACAGATAGACTTAATGCATTTTGCCTAGTGAAATGAACATGAGCCTCGGGGGAACAGAGACAGAATGTTGTGGTTTAAGATCTACAATATCCCCCAAAGTCTCCTGCTCAGAAATAGGTCCTAAGTTGGAAGAGGCAGGTCATTGGGAGCATGACATGGCAGGGTGTCTTGGTCACTTTTGTCATCCCTGAGACACAATATCCAACACCTGAAACTTAAAGTAGGAGAGATTTATTTTGGCTAAGTGTTACATACAGTCTATGCTCTGCTGACTCAAAGGAGGAAATAATCTCTTGGAAAGTCATACTATAAAAGAAAGTTGCTCATGTCAGGTCATGAAGAAGAGAGAGAAAATGCCCTTCCAGGTCACACAGCCCAGTGACCTACCACTTTTGACCAGGCCCCACCTTCCAACAGAAACTCACCTGCTGATCTCAGCAGTGGATGAATCCATGGGTGACTATACCTCCACCATGCTCTAATCATCTTCAAAGAAGCCTGACTCTGAGTGCACGAAGGTTCACAGGAACGTTCTTGATGTAGAACATAATAGAGGGTGTTTTTCACCACTGCTGTTCTATTTTTTATCTACTTCTTGGCCACCTCACTGTATTCACCTACAAGCCAGATGAGCATGGTCTGAATGGGCTAAAGCTATGAGTTAGAATAACTTCTCTTCCTTTAAGTTATGGATGTCAGGTATTTTGTGCCACCAATGAGAAAATGATTAATACAAAGATAAATATTGCAGTGATCCCTTGTTTCTAGTGTCAGCTTCCATGTTATCCATGCTCAACCAAAGTCTGTCAATATTAAATGGAAAAATTCCAAAAATAAAGAGGTTATACGTTTTAAATTGAATATTGTTCTTAGTTGCATGATGAAACGTCACACTTTCTCACTCTGTTGCGTCAATTTTTGTCCAGAGCTTTTACACTGTATACTCTACCTGCCTGTTTGTCATTTAGTTACAATTTCAGTCATTACATCAAATGTCAGAATATTACAGTGCTTTAATGAGATAATTTCACATAACTTATATTATTGCATATTACAATTATTTTATTCACAGGTTATGGAAGTTATATGTTCAGGTACTGAGCTCATCAATGGATTACTCTACCAATGAGTATAGCAGCTTGATGATCTAATCAGTACACATACATGAGGATTTTGGAGTATATGTAGATCTAAATAATAACATCCACTTTTCTCTTTCTAGTTTAAATGAAAAAATAAAATGTATCCTGTGTACAAGGGAAGATAAAATATATTTTTCCATGTTCTTAATTAAGGTAGGGAAATTCAGAATCAGAACATCCAGTATGGGTCAGACAAGCAATTTATGTATTAAATATTTCATGTCCTAATAAATGATTCTTCACATCCTCCTATCTTGTTATCAACATTTGGAACTTCTGGTAAAAGCAAAGTGAGCACATTCACTCTGCATAGAAAGCATGCAAAAATCCTATTTCCTATCCAAATAGTTAAGTTTAAAGAAAAAGAATAAAATTAATATTAATACTTTTATGCCTGAAAAATATTAATTCATTCATTAGTTAATACTTGTACACATTATATTTATCAGTACCAATGAACTTGTGTACCACTTCCAGCCAAGGAATGCTAGCCTGAAAGGTCCTGTAATGCTAAAAATCTTACAAGAATTATCTATGGAATAGTTTTTTTAAATGGATAATTTCAGTCTTCCTCATATGTTTAAATTAGCTTTTCTGATTATATTAGTTTCCTATAGCTGCCATAATGAACAATCACAATTGTGGTGCTTAAAATAAAAGGAATTTACTCTTTTACCATTCTCTAGGCCAGAAGTCTGAATCCCAAGAAGTCAGCAGAACTTCAATTCTTTTGAAGAGGTAGGGAAAAATCTTTACTTGCACCTCACAGCTTCTTGTGGGTGCCAATATTTCTTTCTCTAACTCACGATCACACTATGGCCTTCCTTGCCACTTGTCTGCTCAGGTTGATTCAGGGAGGAAGACTGCTAACGCCTGGGAGCTGGAGCATCTTAAAGATGGGATATTTTGCCAACTTAAGCAGAGATGGACATTACAGGGAAAATAAGGATGCACTCTAAAGGACAATCAGATAAACATTAATAATTCAGCCAGATTGTCACCAGGCCTTGCTAACCTGAAACAAACGTCTGCACTCAGCAGAACACTATGCCTTTTTTGTTCCTCAGTAAATCTGGGAGTGTGAGTCTGTTCAGTGCTTCATTTTGGTGAAGTCCCCTGAGCCTCCACAGAGATATTCTCTGTCTCTCAAATTTTCATGTCTCTCTTTCAGGGTTGGCTGGCCCAAACCTGGCATGCCTCTAATCTCCACTTTATCATCATATCATCATTTCCACTGTGTATTTTTTTCTCTGTTATTTCTCATAGAGATATTTATTATTGGTTTTAGAGACCACAGTGATAATCCAGGATGATTTTATTTCAAGAATCTTAATCATACAGTATCTACAAACCCCATTTTAATAGTGTTCAAAGATTCCAGATATTTGTGAGATAAATTTTTTCATATAAACATGTTGATTGCTTAAGATTTTGCTTTCATTTAAATACCAATTTCTAAAACACTCCAAAGTTCAGTTATGTAATTTCAGGAAGTTTAATTTTATGATTTTATTCATATTTATAAGACTAACATCATTAGTTGTTTTGTTTTAAGGAGAATTTTCACTCAATTATTTAGCTAGCAAATGTCTTGTTTATTTGTTGTTAATATTAACTGCCTTATTCATGTACATTAATAATATTGCCTGGAGTATTAAGATCTAATGAAGAGCACTTTTTTTCCATTGCTGAAACCTACTATAGACACATCCACCATGACTTGTGGGCTATTCCACAAACATTCTCTGAAATTACAATCTCTGTGTTTGTTAAATATCTAAATATTTTTGAAATATACTTTCAAATATTTTCCTGAGTCTTTAAACGTATGTAAAAACATTACAGAGATTTAAGATACAATTAGAAATTTTAATCTTTAAACAGGAAAGAAATGAATTTTTACTTATAGTTTTAAGCATATGAAGCATTATAAATGTTCTTTTAAATATTTTATTTATTATACAAAATATTATAATATAATACAAATAAAATAAAATACCAAAAACACATTTTATGTGAATAAAAGACAATATATTTGTGCTTACCTTAAAAAAAAGTTAAATTTTGTAGCTAGTAGAATATAAAATAAACAAGCATACCTACATGCAATCATTGGACTTTTGCTGAATGTTTCATAATGATATGGGGAAAAATAACTCCCTACCTGTCAGATATCAAAAGTATCAAATACTTGGTCTCACAACATTATGGAATAAAGTTGCAAACCAAAGGAGAAAGTTAGGAGAGTTGAAGTAGAAATAAGGAGAAGAAGAATTCCTGGATTTCCAGGAGGGGTCTCAAATGGGTGACCACCAAGGTTCTTTGTTAGAGGTAATTTATATGGCAAAATCACAATGTAGATATAGTATGGGTCAAACTATAATCAATGCATAGGGTTACAAGTATAGCCACTTAGTTAATATTGATCCAATAGAGAAATGAGTCATACAGCAAGAGCATGGGGAAAGAATACAGGTGTTTGGGGGAAGAGAAGGGTCCAGATGATTTGTGTATGATGTCTCTTTGGGCCCAATGGACCAAGTGTTAATTACAGTGTCATTGTTGTTTGTCTCTAGGAAGGCATGCAGGTCTGGCTACTGCATCTCCATCCTGAAGCCTGACTCTCCTCAGAGTTGCCTCCAGCCACTAGTCTGATGTCTTTATCTTTTGTGCTGACATCCTGAAGTGCCCAATTTCTCTCTGACTGTATATTAATTTTTATCTAATTTGTCTATAATAATAAAAAATGGTTAAATTAAATCCCATAGACAATACCTAAAAAGACAAAATATTTATTCTCCTTTGTTAGATTCTAAGCAGGAATTTTTATAGGAAAGTATATATTTTTAAAGAACTACAAGGGTGTTACGTGCACAAATTCTGTTCCTGTATAACAGGACTTGTGCTAATACCACCTACACATCACTTTTCAAATGCACCCCTCTATTTTATATATTATTGTTTTGGGAGAGACTCTGACTTGGAAAGGAGATATTTATAAAACAAAAACCTTACTGCCAAGGAAAAAACCTAAATAAAACTGGCAATTTAGAATAATAAATAGAAATTTACATAACTATACATAAGTAAATATATGTATACACAAACACACATATATAACATATAAATTGCAGATTACTTTGAAACATATTTTGAAAACCTAAAATCAAATGCAGATTTCAATTAAAGTGTCAAAAATATTATTCACATTTCAATTTTCTTATCACAGCTCTTGTTTTCCTAAATTTCCTTATGATATTATATTGATATACAGTAAATAAGAATACCTGTACAATAAGCTGAATGTTAGTCTGTGATCAAGAAATAGAAACTACTGTAGAGTATTGTACACTACTGTACAGCATATACCCAAGCACCCAACAGTTTTGTTTTTGTTTTACAAAAGAATAATAACATCAGGAAACACAGGACCTTAAAAAAAAAGACTGGTCTAAAGCAAAAGACATTTGATAGTCACATACAAAGAAACCGGAAAAGAATGAAGACCAGCCAGAGGAAAGAAGTATTTGATTTTGAGTGAAAGACTGGGCACACAAAGCCATGCAGATTAGCAAGCCAAAATTGACAGTATTCTTTTTGAGCTATAATTTCCGGAGAACAAATAGGCATTAACAGGGTACCCTCGATTCACAATGCCTACTAATTGCCAATGATAAAGTAAGGCTCCTGCTTTTTATTCCAAAACTTCATACTGCAGTTCCATGAATGCCATTTGTGAATTTATTCACTCTGTTTCCTGTATGATAAAGGCACTCTTGGAAGTAGGAGAGGTGTTTTACATGCTCCTATGTTTAAAAATAGGGAGATCTAATCAAAACAAGGAATAAATGCTTTAGAAATTTTGTGTAAGTGTAAAGTTGTATTTATATTATAAGATGTTGGCCAGACATTTAAAACTAAGCACTTGGGGAGGGACCTTTTTTATTTTTAAATAAAAGCTTTATGATTAAATTTCTTGGGGTGGGGATTAGCTCAGTGGTTCCACCCCTGCCCTGCAACCACAAGGACCAAGTTTGATCCCGGTACCAAAAAAACCCACAAAACATCTTATAGGCTAAGCCAATGCTTAACATTTTGGAAAACAAAGATATATAATTGGCTTTATGTGATTTGAAAATAACTAAATTAGGGAGAGGAATTAAATTTTCATATAGGCCTGTTCAAGCATGTTCAAGAATTTGTGGTTATCACTTGTTAATAATAAATAAAGAGTACAAATTAAGCTAATCAATATATTTGCTTTGGCTAAGAAAATCTGCAGCTACGTTAAACAATAATTAGCAATAATAATATCTTAAAGCTTTAGTACATATTCAAAAACTCTTTTTGTGGCTACTACTGGAAATGTCAAGGGACTAAATCCAAAATGGTCCCCAAAGGAGGGATGAGGAACCTGGGCTCACCCCACCTATGAAACAGGTTTCATATTCACTGACTTCTATTACAGAAAAATAATTTTCAGGATGTTTCAGTAAGAGACATAAAAAAACTTATTTCAGAAAGAAAAGTACACACTCAAAAATGGAGTGCAGGTGTTCAGAGAATGATATGCATTATGTCCTGGAACTGGGAACATTTATGTTTCTCTCAAGGAGATGCAAACTTATGGAATTTCTGGGTCTATAGAAAGTTCTATCTTGAGCTTAGCTTATGGGAACAAAATGGATGGCCCACACACCAGAAGGATAATGACCCATTTTATAGGTTAAGTTATGAGCCAAGATTTTTTTTTGTAAATAAGATGATAAAACTTTGAATTCTCTCCATCTATCATTTTATCTTAGGATCAGTTTCCTCCTCATTACTTTCTCAACTAACTTAATTTATGGACTTATATTATCTTTAAGAGATTTTAGATGTGACGGAACGAATAAGACATAAACTAGCATAAAGAATAGCAATATAGATAGTCTTGTGTTGGACTTCACAACCATGGCACGATGCAAAGGATGAGTGATTACTTGGAGCCCATGTCCAGTTTAACTTGCAAGAAGTCCCAAACCTTAACCTTAACCTTAGGTTAACCAAGACCCCTCATCATGAGAAAGTCTCAGAATAAAAGAGCCCCAAACTGAATCTTCTATGGGTTTTTATTGATGAAACCAAGAAGCAAGGATAAAGGACAAAAGAAGGATGTCTGGAGGAATTCATGTAGAGGGCAAGGGAAGGACAGGGTGGTGTGTATGACTGACCCTAAGACCAATCTAAGTAATAAATCCATTGGCGTATAAGGAGGATAAAAGCCAGAGCACTCATTCCTTAAGGCAATGTATTTTGATCCTACTTAGACTTGTGGCTCTCAAGACTATCTTTCAGTCTCTAATCATGCATTCCAGGAGGTTTGGGGCTTGTGGCCCAAAAGTGCCTTATCTCTACTTATCCATCTCATACATACCTCTGGCCAATACCTCAACACCCTTAGGTAAATTTGACTGTATCCCAGAAGTTGCAGTTTTCTTAAAAGTATAATTTTAAATTATAATTTTACTTGTTGTTACTGCTTGTGTCTAGATGTGGCTCCCAAAAGCTCATGGAGTCACAGGAGTGGCTTTTTCAGAGGTGGTTGGAGCTAGAATGTATGATGCTGGGATTAAGGGTGTGTGATTACTAAATCAATCCACTGATTGGTTTGGTACCACCCTAATCCCAGTAGCCTAGATGAAATATAAAAGGGGCAGAAAGAAAATGCTAAGGTCTCTTGCTTGCTTGCTTTGCTACCATCTGCCCGCCATGTACTGTTCTCCTCTGTGATTCCTGTCTGCCATGCCAGCTGAATATTGACTGAAATTTCTCCAACTGTCAGCTAAATAAACCTTTCCTCCTTCAACTTTGGGTATCAGTTATTTTGTCTTAGCAACAAGAAAAATAATGACACTTGTCTTCTTTTTACTTATCCTTATTTCTTCTATCCTACCTCAGAAAGTTGTTAAATGAAAGTTATTCTACAATGAAGACTGTGTAAAATTAGTGAATTCTGTAATTTTGTTTGGAGATATGGATAACCAATATGCCAACCCAAAATAAGCCTCTTTGGCATGTTATCTTTAGAACTGAAAAATTAAAAAGAAACTGAAAGAAAAATATCCTTCCCATTTGTATTTATGCAAAAGCAAGAAAATGATTAAAAAAAAAAGTGTTACCCATTCCCTAATCAAAGGTCAATAACTGAAGACAACTTTAGATTCTTATTAGCCTGGATACTATAGCTGAGAAATCTACACAACAAACTTTACTGGACATCCTCTATTTGCAATTTATTTATGTTCACCTAATTTGTGACTTCTGAGACTCAAGGTTTTTTTGCTGGGCTTACTGAGCAGGAGGTCATTGCTAAGATTGGCTGGGAAAGGAGGCATGACCTGCCAATTACAAAATCCCAGGACACATATGCCAAACAGTGCCAAACACCTTGCAAATAAATTTCTTGTGAGAGTTTGCACAGGTTTTTGATAGAATGGCCCAGACTTGATGCCAGCCTCTAGAGTAGAGATATTAAAAAAAATGACAACTGCTATTGAGCTCTCTCACTAACATTTGCCTTCACAGTTTTCCACCCTCATGCTGTAGGGTATACTTTCCCCCCTAACATTTACAGGGACTAAACTCTCTCTGCAGAGCCTATTTTTCTTTTCCTACCTTTAATAAATATAAAACATTGTTACTCTTTGCACTTGTCTTGACCAATTTTTTGCTCAGGAGAGAGAAAATCTAGAAAACACTTCCAGAAGGAGACTCTAGCACCCCCAACCTTGGTAACATATTTGGTGAGCCAACCAGAAGACTAGGTAAGTGTTTGTTTCTTTCTCTCTCTTTAAAATCTATGGCCAAAAGGTTTATTTTGTTTTGTTGAGAGTTTTTTTTGTTTGTTTCCCCTCCCCCTCTCTCTGTCTCCTAGGCTGTTTTCATGTCACCAGGAACAGTTTCCTGCTTTCCGCACTATATGGGAGGGTGGAGAGGAATGTATGGGCTCTGTTTGTCTTTTACTGTGAAGAGGAGAAGTCCACACTCCCACTTCAAGGTTATCTCCCCTTTTATTTTTCTCTTTCCCATTTTCAGTGTCTCTATGGGTATGAGTCAGTAAAAAAAAAAAAAAAAAAAAGGCCAGAGAGCCTGTAATTAATCCAGTATGCCTGTTTGTCTTCATGTTTCTATTCAGCTTTCTTACTCTTTTGGAAAATTAGCTATTTGTAACTTGGTCTCCTGCTTAAATAGCTGCCTACCCCACTTTATTCCTTTTTGTTCTCAAAGTCCCATCTGGGATTTTCCCTTAGATGGCTTTTTATTTCTAGGTATCTTTTTCAGGGCATTGTTTCATCCTAGTCTGTTCACTGCTCAACCATTAGTCAGCTATTTTGTTTTGTCATGTGGATTTGGCCATGTTTGTCAGCCAAACATTTTAATTGGTTACCTGAGTTGGTCACATGGTTCCACAATGTTTAGCTTTTTAAAAACTTTTTTTCAACCAGCTTCATGGTAACCAGAATATCTCACCCTTGTAGATAGATAAGCCTCCAATTTTAGGGAACATGTGGGCTTCCTCCCTCTTTTCTTTTGAATTAGTTTATTTCCTTTCTCTGATAGTTAACTGATTGTGTCAACTTGAGAAAGAAACACCCAACCAAATTGGATCAGCATACTTCATGGGGTTGAGAGGCTTTACTGAAGATTTGCTGAGATTTACTGAGTATGAGTGGCACCAATCAATAAGTTCACAGACCAGAGAGATTATAAAGGAACAGAAAAAGAAGGCTTTTTCTTCTGCTACTGCTGCTGCTTTTGCTTCTGCTGCTACCATTGCTTATTGCTTATTCCCCCTGCCAGGCAATGTACTGTTTCTCCTTTACAATGCCCCTCTGCCATCCCACCCTGCCTTAGGGCCAGCAAACTATGAACTGAGACCTCTCCACAAACTGTGAGTTAAATAAACCTTTCTTCCATTAACTTGTGAGAGTCAAGCATTTTATCTCAGCAACAAGAAAATTTACTAAGGCAGATGCTAGTGCCAGGAATGGATTGTTTTGGTAACTGTACTTTACCATGTGGTTCAGGAGCCTTTGGAACTGGCTTGTGGAATTTGACAGTTTGGAAGTACCTGAAGAAGAAGCAACCCTGAAATGCTTTAAGCTGTACTTGATAGTAGATTTTGGTCAGAATTCAGAAGATCAGAATGCTGGCGGAAGTGCAGCCTGTAAGAAACAGGCTCAAGCCTTTCAGTTAGGAACAAGGACTGCATTAAGTTAGGAAGTCAGACTAGATGTATTATCCTTTGGCAGAAAATTTATCTGCAATTTTCTCATGTCCAGATACTTTGCCCAAAACTCAGATTAAAGGCAGCAGACAGATTAAACTTGTAGAAGAAATTTTACGGCAGTATAATGTAGAGACAGTAGCATAGCTACTGTTGGGGGCTTTGAGCCAGATGAGTGATAAGGATCAAGAGCAATGAATCCAGAAGAATGATTTAAAATGTTTGAGTCTGGCTAGAAAGGAAGCTCCAGTGATGTTTAAGATCACAAAGATGTAGCAGAGAAGAACTTCTTTGCTGATAAGGAAGAGGACAATAGAAAGGATAACCTGAGAACATCGCAAGAACCATGAGGGCTCCACACATTCCAGTCTCAGAATTGAAAGGTGAAAGATTTTGCTTTAAGAGAAAAGCTACAGAGCACCATGTTCCAGAATGGCAGTGGCCTAGGGAATTTGTTCTGTTGGATTTGGTTCAAAGTTCTCAGAAATCCAACCATTCAACCCCTACAGTCAAAAGAGGAGGAAACTTGGCTACTGCTCCAGCTGGCAGCAGACTTTGGCATCTTCTACATGGTACTTGTTCTGGGTGCATGCAGAATGCAAGAGTTCAGTCAGAAAGGCTTCCACATAGATTGTAAAATAGGGCCTGGGAGGCCAGGCAGTGTGCCCTGAGAGGGCAGTGTGTAAAATTGTGAGTGTAAAACTGAAGACACAGTGGAGACACCAGAAGGTTGGAGAAGCCAGGCACATGGATCATCTGAGGAAAGTTACACAGAGGGAGCAGAGATGGGCCAAGAGAGAAGCCATGGGAAGTATAACTATAGGCAGTGCTGTAGAAGCAGAGCCACTCAAGCCCTTTGAAGTTCACATCTTGCCACAGGTTACCTCAGATGCTGGACATGGAATTACAGGATTTAACATTTGTCCTTCTAGATTTTGGACTTGCTTTGATCCCATTCTTTTCTATCTACCTATTTATACCTTTTGGAATGGTAATGTTTATCTGGTGCCGTTGCATATTAGAACTGTTTAGCTTTCTTTTCATTTGCATGGAGGCTCACAGCTAAGACTTTGCCTTAAATTTTAAAGGAGACTTTGGACTTGGACTGTTCACCAATTTTGAAACTGTTAGGATTTTGGCAGTGCTTACAAATGAACTAAATGCCATTTGCATAAAGGGATGTGCATGAGCCTTTTGGGGATCAGGGGCAAAATATTATGGTTTGTATCTAGATATGCCCCCAAAGCCTCATACACTTATAGGTGGGGCTGTTTGGAGGTGGCTGGACCTATGTTGTGTGATGCTGTGGTTAAGGGGGTAATGCTGGGATTAAAGATGTGATGTTGGTATTAAAGGTGCCCCACCCTGGTTGTAGGTGGTATCACGCAAATGGTGAGTACCCTGTGTGGAATATAAAGGAACAGAAAGAAGTCTTCAGTGCCTGGTGTTGCTTCTGCTGCTGCCGCCATTGCTTGCTATTGGTGCCTTCTGGCTGCTCTGTCCTGTAATAGACTATTTCTCCTTTGTGATGACTCTCTGTCATGCCACTCTGCCTTAGAATCATCAGCCAAGTATGGACTGAAATCTACAAATGAGCTGAAATAAACCTTTTCTCTTTTAACTTTGGGTGTTTGATATTTTGTCACAGCAATGAGAAAAGTATTTAAGACATCTCCCTTGTTTCTTCTAACAGAAATTAAGGTAATTTGGAGACATATGCCTGATGTTCTGAGTAGAACAATAAAATAGCCAGTAAGGCTTAACTCAAGTGACTGTGCAAAAGTGGACTCGCCAAAAGTATAGTCATTCTTGTTCTTAGAAATTTTTAAAGGTTTTCTTTTTCTTTAAAGGAATTGCAGTCTCTACTATCTTAAGCAAAGTACAAAAGATTTTTAGTGTCAAGGTAATTGGAAGAGATACTGTTTCTCAAGTGGCTTCACCTTGATCTCTTAAGAGTGTATTGTTTCTTGGGGCTGGGGATTTAGCTCAGTGGTTTTGCCACCTGCTGCCCAAGCGCAAGGACCCAAGTTCGATCCCCGGTACCATACCAAAAAAATTAATTTTTATTAA
>NW_004624802.1:6863155-6907825 GCF_000247695.1 Heterocephalus glaber | reverse complement strand
TCTTTCTGGGGTGAGATGGAATCTCAGTGTTGTTTTCATCTGCATCTCTCAAATGACCAGTGATGTTGAACATTTTTTCATGTTTATTTGCTGCTTTTACTTCTTTGTCTGAGAAATGACTGTTCATTTCAGATGCCCATTTTTGAATTGGGTCTTTATATTTGGGGGGTCTGATTTTTTTTCAGTTCTTTATATATTCTAGATAGTAGTCCTTTGTCTGGGGAACACCTGATAAAAACTTTTTCCCCACATTGTAGGTTGTCTGTTAGCTCTGTTGGTTGTTTCTCTTGCAGTGCAGAAGCTTTCTAATAAGATAAGATCGCAGTTGTTGATTCTTTGTGCTAGTTCCTGTGCTACAGAGGTTTTGTTCATAAAGTCTTTTCCTATGCCAATGTCTTCAAGAGTTCTACCTAACTTATCTTCCAGCAAGTTTAAGTTTCTGTTTTAATATTTAGATCTTTAATCCACTTTGATTTTAGTTTAGTGCATGGTGAAAGATAGGGGTCTAGTTTTAATCTTTGGCAGGTTGAAACCCAACATCATTTATTAAAGAGGCTGTCTTTCCTCCAGTGAAGATGGCTCCTTTTTTGGCTCCTTTTTCAAAGATGAGGTAGCTGAGTATGTCTGGAGTTGTTTCTGTGTCTTCTAATCCATTCCACTGATCCTCAGGTCTGTTTCTTTGCCAATGCCATAATGTTTCATCACAGTGGCTTTGTAGTATAGTTTCAAGTTGGCGATTGTGATACCTTCTGCCATGTCTCTGTTGCCTAGAACTGTTTTTGCAGTATATTTCACAGAACTAGAGAAAACAATCCAAAAATTTATTTGTTTTCATGTTTATAGCTTCACACCCTGCCCTCTCAGGGCCACATACCAGGGTCACATAGGCCTTTGTCTGAAATCTAGGAGGAAGCCTTCCTGACCCCACAATTCCTGAACCCTGCATGCACCTAAAATCAGCACCATATAGATAATGCCAAGGACTGCTGCCAGCTGGAGCAGTAGCCAGGCTTCCTTTGCTTTTGGCTGTAGGAATCAACTGCCTATGAAACTAATCCTAAGGAACAACTTTCTAGGCCACCACTACTCTGGAACAGTGCTCTGTGGCTCTATTCTCAAAGCAAAGTCTTACACTTTTGCAATTTTGAGGCTGTGAAGGATGGAGTCTTGTTGCTTCTTGTGATGACCTCAGGCCATTATTTTTCTATTCTCTCATTCCTTCTCAGCAATAAAGATCTCCTCTGATCCATCTTTGCAGGCCACAGCTTTACAAGAGCTTCCTTTCTAGGCAAATCACAATGTTTCAACTCATTGTCCTGGGCTCTATGATCTTGATCCTCAACATAAATCTGTCTAAAAGCCCCCAGCAATACTGTGCAATGGCCTCAACATTAGACTGCCTTGAAAGTTCTGCAAGATTAATTAGTCTGTTGTCTTTATTCTCAACCTCAGGCAATGTCTCTGGACATGAGCAAAATACAGACACACCTATAACATACATCCTCTAGAGTCCAACAGCCAATGCTCTCCTTTTTCCAAGAAGAAATCTCCTGAGCCTGGTTTTTACTGGCATAATTTCTGTCAGTATTCTGGCTTTTTTGAGCTCTGGCCAATATCTCCCACCAAGTACAGTCTAAGGAGTTCCAGCAATACTTCTTAAGCTGGCACCTCTTAACATTTCCTAACTTTTCCCTTTTCCACAAGCCAACTTCAAAGAATCCTAAAGCACAAGGTCAGGTACAGTCACAGCAATGACCCCATTTCTGGTACCAAATTCTGTCCTAGTTACTTTTCTTATTTCTGAGACAAAATACTCAACAATCAAAGTTAGAAGAAGAAAGGTTTATTTGGCTTACATTTTGTGAAAGTTTCAGTCCATAGTTGGCTGGCTCCAAGGCAGAGTGGCACATAGAAGAGGGGCATTACAGTAGAGAAGTTTATTGCAGGCAACAACAGAAAAAGCAATATGGGACCTTAATGACATCTTTCTGCTCCTTTTATCTTTTCCAGGCTATTTAGGGCAGGTACCACTTACACCCTCAATCCTCATGCCATTGATCCTCTCATTGCACCATGAATCTATCCCAGCACCACACACTCTAGATCCAGGCACCTCTGAAAAAGCTCCACCTATGACTGCATGGGGCTTTGGTGGAGACATCTAGACACATGCCGTAACAGGTCCTTAGATGCCTATGACAGAATTGAAGGACACGGTCCTTTCAGTGTTCAGCAATTGGCATCCAGATGAGGGTAAAATAAAAAAGGCCAGAATTATAGCTGTCACAAGTGGCAATGCTTCAAACATACCCAAATCATCTAAATAACAATCCTAGGACAATTGTGAAAATAGTTTTTTCTTTAAATGCAAGAAAAGTGGACACTTGGCATGTGATTGCACCATGCCACTGCCTGGGACCTATCCCGAGTGTCAGGTGGTCAATGTGCCTGACTCAGCACTGGATAGTTAACTTTTCCAGTCCTGGAGAGGGACTAGACCAGCCAAAAATCCTCGTCTCTAACTCTGATAAAGACTAAAGGGGCTGGGAGAAAAGTGTAATGTTCCTGCACACGGACGTCACCATTTTCTTTGAGGAACTCCAGGTAACACTGGATATCGTGAGCAAGACAGTTCAATCATTGATACAATGGTATCTCATTATGTTTTGTGTTACTTCTCTGGAAAACTCTCCAGTAGATATATAGTCATAATTGGGGTTGAGGGGATTCCTAGTCAGAGTTTCTTTACTCCTGCTCTGACATTTCTCTTTGAAGGCTAAATGTTTGACTGTGAGTTTTTAATTGTTCCACAGTGTTTGATTACCTCATTAGAAAGAGATTTACTAGAAAAACTGGAGACAATTCTCAAATTCAAGAAAAGGCCAAAATAGAATTTGTCTGTTGGGACTATCTCAGGTCTCCCTGACCTAATTGGGCAACAGGTGGATCCTGATACATGGTGTAATGGAATACCAGGTAGGGCGAATTCATCTATGCAAGCAGTTATTTTTTTATTTTGTAAATTAATTTTATTGGTACACTTTTGATATACATAATAATCACATTCATTATAGGGAATTTGTATCTGTACATAATATATCTTGATTCTTCTTTTTGTCCCACCCATTCTCCTCCTCTCACTTCAACCCTTCTTCCCCTCCCCAGAAGTTATAAGACTAAAATACCAAAACCAGTTTCTTAAAGAAAAGCAGTGTCTAATCAAAGTAGAGGCCCATAAAGACCTCCAAAATCGCATAGACTGGTTTCCAAAACATGACTCTGCAGCCTTATCCATCTCTTTGCAATATTCCCATTCTTTCTGTATTAAATCCCTTAGGAGAATATAGACCTCTTCCTCCTCCTCTTTAATGAGGCTGATATCCTAATTCATCATCTGGTCATAGATCCATATACAATTATCTTCCAAATTCCAAGAGGCATGAATTGTTTCTCAGTCTTTGACTTCAAAGATGCTTTCTTTTCTATTTTCCTCCATTCATATTCCCAGTTTCTGTTCATCTTTTAAAGGGAAAAATCCCATTTCAAAGGAAAAACAGCACTATAATTGGACAGTTTGGAGGTGGCTGGATCTCAGGTGTCTGAAAGTACATTAAGGGTGTGACACTGGGATTAAGCATATACAGTACTGGATTAGTTCAGTAATTAGCTTATCATAGTTTAGAGATATCCTCACATCTTTGCTTGGGCACTAGAACAAGACTTAAGGAACTTAGAGCTTAAACAGGGAATCACCTTACTGTATGTAGGTAATATTCTAATCTGCAGCTCAACTTGACAGCTATCCAATTATAATACTATAAAACTCTCCACATTATGGTTAAGAAGGGACATAAAATCTCAAAAAAGAAGCTCTTATATCCCTCCAGAAATTCCATTATTTGGGATACATTCTTCCACCTAAGGAATGACAGCTATCTAAGGACCAGTTCCAGTCTATCTGTGATATCAGGCCTCCTACCACCAGACAACAGCTTGTCTCCTTCCTGGAAGTGGTGGCTTCTGCTGTATCTGGATATCTAATATTAGAGTAATGGCAAAGCCTTTATATGAGGTTGTGCCTTGAACATGTGCCCCTAGTATGGACAAAAATGACTGATGGTGTCTTTAGAGAAATAAAACATGGCCTTACTCAGGCTCCAGTACTGTGAATACCTTATCTAAGAAAACCCTTCTTTCTCTGAATATCAGAAAAAAGAAGAATTGTTTTGTGTATCTTGAGACAAAGTGTAAGACAAGAACTCTTGCTAGAGGCATACTTTGCAAAAAAAATTACAGTAACCGATGGATGCCACCCTGCCTGAGGGCAGTAGTAGCTACAGCTATACTAACAGAAAAAGCTGCAAAACTAACTTCAGGACAAACACTAGGAGTCCTGACTTCCCCATGAGCTTAAGGGTATTCTGGAACAAAAGGTTACTTGTAGTTAAGAGGAGAATGGGTTACCAAGTATCAGGTCATGCACTCAAGACACCCCTGAAGTTATTATAAAGACTTGCATTACTCAGTCCTCCCTCTTTATTGCCCAGGGGCCCAGAAGTAAGCCAGTCTTGTGAACAAGTGATCTCCCACATCTATGCAAACAGGCAGGATATCAGTGACCTGGGCCTTCAAGATCCTGAGGAGGTGTCGTTTACTGATAGAAGTGGCTTTGTCCAAGAAGGACATTGAAAGACATGTTATGCAGTTGTCAGTTTATAACAGTCTTTGAGCCCAAACCTCTACCCCCAGGAATCTCTGCTCAAACACAGATCTCATAGCTCTTGCTCAAACACTGAAATAGATACAGAGACTCAAAATATGCTTTTCTGGTGCTACATGATGCTGAAGCAATTTGGAAAGAAAAAGGATCAATAACTAATAAACAATCATCTATAAAACACAAGCAGGAAATTTTACAACTCCTAGAGCCCATCTATCTTCCCAAGTAGGTTGATGTCATGCATTGTAAGGGACACCAAAAAGACATGTTTAAAATCTCTTTGTTAAATCAAATGGCAGATAGGCAAAAAGGGCAGTTTTACAGCCCTGCAAAAACCTAGCCTTATTTTCATTTCCTTAAGAATCAATAAAACCAGTCTACACTCCCCAGAAGCATAAATGGGCCTTTGCAAAAGAGGGAACTCAAAGGAGACTCTGGTGGTATTTAGAAAACAAACTAATCCTTCCTCAAGGGACACAGTGGAAGGCTATAAAAACTCTTCATGATTCTTTCCATATAGGAAATTTTCACAGGACTAGAACTACTGGAAACCACTGAACAGGTGTGCAAAGCTTGCCCAATCTGTGTCTACAGTAACTCTGGCAAGAACAATCCACCTCCTTTGTTAGAATCTGTACAGGGAATAGGACATACCCTGAGGATTACTGGTGATTAGTTTTTACCAACATGCCACCATATGTGAGATTTAAAGATATGTTAGTTCTACTTGATACCTTTACACACTGGATTGAGACCTTCCCTACAAATTCAGAAAAAGCTATGCAGGTAGTCAAGGTGTTCCTCAAAGAATCATTCCTTGGTTTGGACTATGTGAGTCCCTTCAGAGTGAAAATGGGCTTCCTTTTACCTTCCAATTAACTCAGGGTATGGCAAAGGCTTTAGGAATAAAGTACCATCTCCATTCTACATGGAGATTTCAGTCTTCTAGAACGACTGAGAGAAACAACCAGTCCCAAATGTGAGCACTAGAAAAACTTTGTTAAGAGACATCTGAGTCCAGAATCCTTCAAGAGAACATGGCACACACACCCCAGCAGAAATAAATATGAGTTCACTTGAGATGTTACATGGGAGAACTTCTCTATCTTCTGATATGGCAGTAGACCCAGAGACCACGAGGCTTTTATAGTATCTTACTAATCTAGGTCAAGTATAACAGGCTACCCAACTGTATGGGGACAGAGTCCTGCCAATTCCTGATGGAGAGACTACCTAGCCTCCACCCTGAAGACCAAGTACTCATTAAAATATGGACTGAAGGGACTCTAACAGACCAATTAAAACAAAAATGGAAGAGCCTCTTTTCCTTGGCATACTCATTGCATTAAAGGTGACAGAGATAAATAAATGGATTCACCTTTCTAGGATAAAGCTATTACCACTTGAACTATCTTAAGAAAAAGACAATCCAAAATTAAAAAGCTACTCCTATGAACCCCTGAAATACCTGAGATTTCTCCCTAAAAGTGAGAGTATTGCTAGTATTGCTCTGAGTAGAGATAAGTAAAAGGAATCTCGCTAAGGTCATGGCTCTCAGGCTTTTTGTAATTTATCTGATATTCCTTTTTGCCATACTTTCTCCTCCACATGAACTGTGGAAATTTGATATGCTCTTCATATTTGGGTTCTACATTTCCAACCTAATAGTGAAGTTACTTTTTTTCTCCCATGAAACAGACAGCTCAATAATCACTCACACTTTTTTCATTGTCTTCTGACTGGTTTTATTTCTTCAACCCAACCAGTGAGCCTCAACACTCCAACATAATTGGAGAGCACATAATCTTCAATAGGTAGGTACTACAGCCACTTCTAGCATGAAGTAATTGTATGAAGATGAAGACTTCCACTCCCTCACCACTCCATGGAGAATTACGTGGATATGTGTCTCTCAGGGGGAAATGAGGCAAAAAAAAAAAAATGTAGCACATTGTTAAAACTGTCTGGAAAAGTAGGCATGACTCATTAGTTACAAAATCCCAGGAAATGAGGACAGAACGGTTCCCCAAGCCCTCCACATGGACTTCTTGGGAGAAATTGAACAGGTTTTTGATAGGCTGGCCCTAAACTTGATGCCAGCTTCAAGAGTAAGAGATAATAAAAAAGGACAGCTGGGGCTGGGGATTTAGCTCAATGGTGCTGCCTCCTGCCTAGCAAGTGCAAGGTGCCGAGTTCAATCCCTGGTACAAAAAAAAAAAGAGGTCAGCTGTTATGGTGTCCAGATATCCCCCAAAATCCTCATGCGGTCATAGGTGGGGCTTTTCAGGGGTGGATGGATCTAGAGTGTGTGATGCGGAGATTAAGAGTCTGATGCTGAGATCAAGGATGTGTGATTATTAAATTAGTCCACTGATTTTTTTGGCATGGTTCCAGATAGGATTAAGGATGTCCTTTCCTGGGTGTGAGTGTTACCTGCCCTAAGGGCTGGTAGCCTAGATGGAATATAAGGGTCAGAAAGAGGGTCATCATTTGTTGCTTGTCATTTGCTGCTTGCTACTTCACTTGCTACTTGCTACTTCACTGTTTTGTTGACATCTGCCTGCTGAATTCTTTCTTCTCTGAGAGACCCCTCTGCCATACCACCTTGCCTTGGAGCCAGCTGACTATGAACTGAAACCTCTATAAACTTTGAGCCAAATAAACCTTTACCCCTTTAACTTTGAGCATTGGGTGTTTTGTCTCAGCAATGAGAAAAGTAATTAAGACAGCTCTCATTGAGATATTATCATATTCCTTTACAGTAGCCCACCCTCACTCTATAAGTGTACCTTATTTTCCCCTAGTTCTACTTGGCCCAAACTAATTCTGCAGATCCTGTTTTTCTTTATCTACCTTTAATAAACATAAAACTTACTACCATTTGCACCTGTCTTGACCAATTTGTTTCTCTGAACAAAAGAACCTAGAAATTAGCTCTACAAGGAGACTCCAGCACCCCCAAACCTGTTAACAGTATCACTTCTCTTAAAATTCATTTTTTGGTTGAAGATGCTATATAAACTGGAATTATTTAAAGCCACCGCCTTGAAAATTACTTTCAGGAATCCCTAATAATCTTCTCTTGTCCTCTTGCTAATTTATCTGTTACAGGATTCCACTACAGCACAGAATTTGGGGAATTGAATGAAAAACTATTTTTTTCTTTCCTGTAAGTAAAAAGGCTCATGTTTCCTATTTCCTAAGACCTCAGATAAGTTTTTCCTCTAATATATATCCTACTGTATTTTAGTCGTTTTCTAAATTGCCACATACTTGCTGAATGCTGGCTCACCAGACACCACCAACATAAACTCCTGATAAGACAAACCTGAGATTATTACTTACAAAGCAAAAGGAGAACACCTCTGGGAAAATTTGGTAGCATCTGGGAGGAAGAAAGGCAGATCTTAATGTATCCAGAATTGGAAGTTTGAATTAAGCAAGATTTTTAAAGTTGAGATAGTGGTTGGAATTGATTGACAGTCATGTCTAATCAATAGTGAGTTTAGTGGAAACTGAAAGGTAAGAATTTTGAAGTCATGTCCTAAAATCCTTTTAATCTCTTACTTCAAAATCCTCATTTTCATCACTTTAGTTTTCTAAGAGGTTTCAGCCCAAGAAATGGATTGTTCATTGCAAAAATATAGAAAATGCTTCATCTATTCTTCAGAAGAAAATAATGCTAATACAGACTGTGGAATAGACAAGTCATGCATTATTCTGTTACTCTGCTCAGTAAGTGTGGGTAGACAGTGGTGTTGCTGTAATTCTTATACTGATCAACATGTGTGCATATTTTAATTATACACACATACAATTATTATAAGTTTACAGCCTTCACTCCAGGAAATAAAATTTCTGAAAGGAGGGATTGATATGAATGACAATACCAAATGTTACCTACTCAAGTTCACTCAATCAAATGAAATTTTCTGCTGCTCTAATTTATGAAAGTCAATATATTAAGCAGGAAATATGTAGTACATTTATTATTTTACTTTACATGTAAAATGTTCTTTAACTACAATGCTTATTAAGCATCCAATGATGTATATAAATTATTTTATATATCATAGTATTTTTCTTGCCTCCATTGTACAAAGAATCTGAGGCAAGGAGATATATTTTAACTTGTTTTTGTTTTGATTAAAAATACCTGAAGTTCACATTAATTTGTAAAGAAAAGATGATTACTTTGCCAGACAGTTTTGGAAGTGGGGAAGTTTAAGATCATGGCACCAGCATCTGCTCTAATTTTTGATGGGGGCCTTGTACTATATCATACCATGGCAGAGAAGTTGAAAAGAAAAACTGAGTGTATGGAACAGAGAGCTATTATTCAAGAGACAGACAGTGCAGTAACAGGCTGTATTATAACAACTTATTCTCAAAGTAACTAATCCAATCCTTTGGGACCTAACTCATTTTGGTGAGACTTAGCCCATTCTTGAGAACTAATGTGGTCTTCTGAGATAGTCCATTCACAAAGGTAATACACTTATGACTTAATAACCTCCAACTAAGCCTTATCTCTTATCAGTCCCACCATATTTCAATACATTAACATTGGAGATTAAGCTTACAGCATATGAGTTATAGGAACAATGTCCAAATGAAAGCAAAGTCATAAGTGAAATGTGAATAAATAGACCTAGAATTCTAATGAAAGCAAAGTCATAAGGGAAATGTGAATAAATAGACCTAGAATTAACCAAGTAATCTGACATCAAAATAAAACTTTATTCACAATGGAATATTTTTAGACATTTTAGACTGGCACTTAAGACAGGTTTTTGTGTGAAGTTTCATAAATGCTATGGTAACTGGCAAGGACTCCCTCACTGATGAAATTTAGCCAGGCTCCTTTGAATCCTGTAGTTCTTGGCCTTGTCCTGTTGTCCTTAATCTGAATTTGACTTGCCTCTCCCTGGCCTGCAAAATCCAGTTCAACATAAATCTTGCCAAGCCAGTTTAGCAAGAATTCTCCTACTCCTTTTATCTGAAAAAGTTCTTAGCAATTTTTGATGCACTGGCTCCCTCACCCTGCCTAATAGCTAAAAATATGAGAAAAGGAAAAAAATGGAAACAAAGTCTTTGTAAATAGGGAAGGGAGGAGGGAGTGAAGGGAGGGCTGGGGAATGGGGACAAAATAAGAACCAAAATACATCATATAAAGGTACAAGATCCCAATGATGAATGTAACTGTATTGTATACCTAAAATGTACCAATAAACTTAATGAGAAAAATCCCTATTTAGTATATGGTATGTGGAATTGAATTCAATCTTGCCTTCCTATTACAATAATTTTAAGTAAAGTCTTATTTTTCTTTAACTCCATCTGCTTTATTTTCCCCCCTTAACATGTGTTGTGGTAAGACTCACACAGATGACATTCATCACTGGATCCCTGAAATTAACTGTGAATGTCAGGTGCAGACCTTTTAATGCTGAATAAATAGATATATTAGTGAGTCAGACTCCTGTTCCAATGCTCCAGATTTCTGCATTCTGTAGTTCTGTAAGGACAAAGTTTGATTCTTAAGATTCCATATATACTCTTGAGGCAGGATTAGATACCCAGGCTTCTTTGTTTGAAAGGTACCATTGGGTTAAAAAATTTGAAAATCTTATTGAGACCTCAAATTAGTTATTTGGTGAAATATGCTTTGTGGAGATCTTATTTGTAGGGAACTCAATTAGATAGTCTTTGTAGAGGTGTCATTTTGATCATAATTTCCTTTTTGTTGCTAAATTTTAGTTCCTTTCCTCATGAGAAATTTTCATTCTTTTGATTTCCCTCCTGTGAAGACTTTTGTTGATTATACGCTCCCCTATGTCATTATCTCTGGCTGCTTCGTTTCGCCTTGGCATGATTTTACTAAAGATAATATAGGACACCAGTGGCCTTTAAAACCTTGAAATCTCCCCAAATGGCTAGGCTATCTCCCTTCCTATCATATCCACTCTTTCATTTTAATCTTCAATTTAACTTTCAATTTTTCCTTAAGCTCTGAAATTCTCTGCTGTTTTTCAGATTTCCTATTTTCCCAATTTCTCTATATGCCTCTGGAAGACTTTTACCTTGCCCCTCAATTCTCTATATTAATTAAAGCTTTTAGACTCTTGCTCTATCTGTAGCTTTCAAGTATATTAGAAATTTCAAACCAACCATTTTAGGATGACTCCATGTAATCACATATTGGAGTAAAAGAAAATCCGTACAAATATTCATGGAAAGTTTTAACCAAGTTAAGCATTTTGCTTTAATTCATTTCATCTTGTAAAAATATAATTTGAGCCAAAAAATGGAATTAATGCTTGTATTAATTAAAAAGATTTGTTACTGTGCTTGAGACTCGGGAATAAAATTTTTGAATGAAAGTGTGTATGTGTGTATCTACGCATACGTTATGGTGTGTCTCTTAAATATTCTCCAAAGGAAGAAAGACTGAAAGCTTAGTAGACAGCCTGTTGTGATACTGGACAGTGGTAGAAACCTTCGGTTAGTGGTGGCAAACCTATGGTATTCATGTTATTGCTTTTCCTTTAAAATAGAAGATGTTAATATGAGTTGTTTTGCCTAAAGTAAAACCTCAGTATTCAGATTTAATTGCAGTGTTGGTGCTTTGCAATAAAAAAGTGGGTTTGGGGATGCATCTTGGCACTTGGTCTCAAAAAGGTTTGCTATCATTACTGTAGGTGGTGATGAATCAAAATGAAGCTACATCATTGAGGGTATATGTTTAAGGAGACATTGGTATTATAGGCCCTTCCTCTTCTCTTTGCTTCTTCACAACTCACAAAGCAACCTTTGCTCTACCACATATTCCCCAATATGACATTCTGCCTTGGTATAAACCTATGAGCAACACAGACAGATGACCACTGAATGAAATCACTGAAATTATGAGCCAAACTAACCTTTCCCCCTTCAAGTTGTTTATTAAAGTATTTTTTTACAGCAACAGAAAGCTAACACAATATGAATAAGTGACATCATTTTTTAAAATCCTATGCTACCTTAGAAATAAATAAGCTTTTATCATTTCAATATGATAAAAAGTACTTTCATAAAAATCTAACACAAATATTTTAAAAATTCACATACTGCAAGTTGGGTGAATCTGTAGCAAAACCACTAATATTCTTAGTTTAATAAAAACAGCCAAGTTTTCTAAGTAACCATCATTAAAAATAAAAATGTATATTTTTATCTAAAGAGATTTACTATTCAAATAAAGCTTATACCTACTAGATGCTTGAAATTATAAAAATTGATTTTATTAAAATTAAATATTCAATTTGATGTAAATTATTCAAGTTTTTTTAAATGTTCATTTTATTGGTACAATTTAGATATACACAATGATCACATTCATCATAGGGAATTTATACATGTAAATGATGTATATAGATTTCTCTTTTTATCCCATTCCCCTGCCCTCCCTTCAATCTCTCTTCCCCTATTTACAAAAATCCCATTTCCATTCTTTTCTTTTCTTGTTTTTTCTTTTTCCTTCCTTCCTTTCCCACTCCCCTGTCTAGTTCCCCCTCCTTTTGAACAATTTTTTCTTATTTCACATTGTCTATTATAAATTTTGGTCCCTATTTACATTTTTAGTTTCTTACACCAGAGAGACAATATAATATTTACATGTGTGTCCAATTTATTTCACTTAAGAGTATAGCTTCAAGGTGCATCCATTTAGCTATGAATATCTCAAACTTATCCTTCTTTATTGCTGGGTAATACTCCACTGTATAGAAAAATCTTATGTTTTTTATCCATTCATCGATTGATGGGCATTTGGGCTGTTTCCAAGACTTAGCTATTACAAACTGTGCTGCTATAAACATGGGTTTGAATATATTTCTGTGGTATGAATCTTTTAATTCTTTTGGGATGATATCCAGCAGAGGAATAGCTAGATCAATGAGACCTCTAATCCTAGTTTTTTGAGGTATTTCCACACTGATTTCCACAGTGGTCCACCAGTCTGCACTCCCGCCAACAGCAAAAAAGGGTTCCTTTTCTCCCACATCTCCACCAGGTGTTTTGTTTTTTAATTAAATGGAAAGTGATTTTTGACCTAAAATAAAGTGGATGATCCAGAAGGAGAAAGTGTGAAAGAAAATCTGATTGTACATAGAAAGTTTGTGTATAACAACTCTTATGTTACATAGTTAAAATTGGTGAAGACTAGATGGTTGGATAGTTTTATTTGTAAGATTTGTTTTTTAAATTACCTTCAGTGTCAATAGTACACTGATGCAAAACTAGAGTCAAAATGAGAAATTTTCTTGAATTATTGGGTCAACTCTTAGAACATAAAAGTTTTAATTTACATTCTGAGTAATATACCTAGAGGGAAGATTCTGTGTCTTATCAGAATCGCCCCCTCTATTTAACAATGATAATATGTCTTAGTATATTTGCTGCTGCTATAATAGCATACAAAAGATGTAATTTATAAATAAAAGAAGTTAATTTGACTCATGATTTTTGAAGCTAGATAGTCCAAGAGCATGACAGTAGCATTTAGTAGTCTTTGTGTCTCATTATAACATGTTGGGAGGTCAAGGAAGGATTCATCTGAGATAGGGTAAGAAGGGGCAGAACTCACAAAACCTACTCTTGCAGTAACTAGTCCATTCCAAAAATAACAGGCATAAGCTTTTTTTTAAGACTGGGGATTGAATCTAGAATATTTTAAAATTTTTATTTTTAATATATATTTTAAATGACAATTATGGTATTATGCTATTACATTATAATTATATTTATGGGGTACATGCAACATTTTAGTACATGCATGCATTGTATAATGATCAGATAAGGATAACTGGCATATCTGTCACCTTTAGACAACATCATTTCTTTATACTTGGAACAGTCAAAATCCTCCTTACTACTTATCATGAAATATTCAATTACTTGTCATCAACCATAGTTCCATTACTATGCTATGGAACATTAGAAATCATTTTTTTTCATCCAGTTGCTCCCCTGTACCCATTAACCATTCTCTCTCTACCCCTCCCTTCGCTCCCTCCCACCACTCTCCCCAAGCTCTGGTAACCCCTGTTCTAGTCTCGACTTTGTGAGATATAAAAGTTTAGCTTACACATGTAAGTGAGAACATGAAGTATTTCTTTTTCTGTGCCTGACTTATTTCACTTAATCTCCAGTTCCAATCATGTTGCTGCAACTGTAAAATTTTTTTAAAGAGAAAATACATCCATACAAGGAGTGGCATTAGCCCTCTAAGTATTAATGCTAGAACCTAGAAGAAACAGCACAATGACCTTTAAATTCCAGTAGAAAATTATTTCCAACCTAAAATTTTTAATTAAACTCAATGAAATTGTGAGGGTAAAAATAAAAGACATTTCAGTTGACAAAGCTCACAAAAAGTTAACTCCCATGTACTTTTTCTCAGAAACCTTGAGGAGAATGTGGTTCAGCAAAAGGAGGGAATGTATGAGAAGAATAAAGCAAAATACAGGAGTAGGTTAATAGAAAAACCAAACTATTTAAAAACAAAAACATGGATAATATTATATTCAGGATAAGCAGAGTGAACTTCCATACATAAAATGAGTTAAGTGTAAGCATAGTTCAAATCAGCTGTGAATAACAGTTTTACAGTCATAATAACATAAATAGAGATTACTGACTTGGCCAAGCATTGTGATATAATTGTATTCAATTAGTGGAAGAAGGAGATTGTCCATGTCTTTTTGGTGTGGGGTGAATTGCTGGTTGAGGCATTGTAAGACAATAAATCCTTATCTTCTACAGGATATCAAAATATTGAGCTGAAGGGAGTCATAAGAACTGTTTCAGGTCCATAAAACTCCTATGCTGGGAGAAGGCAATCTGAATTTGGATGGTCCAGGTAAAATTACTGACATAAACAAAGAAAGTGATATTTGGGTGGTTGCCAAAATCAAACTTCTCATTGGAGAAGCTATTTTTGTACTCCTTTATCTTGGTTTTTGAAACAACAGGAATCTCTTTACTGGCCTCAGATCAAGCTAAGCTGGCAGCCCAGGTGACGTTGAGATTGAAGTTATTACAGGCATATATGAATGAACATGTCTAAGTCCTTGTTTTCTGCATCAGGAGTAGCCACAAAATTGATGGCTGTGTAATAGCGATCATCTTCCTCGAGCAGGCTAAAAGTGAACTGATAGTCAATAAGAGCATAATAGCATGTTCCTTTGATAGAGTTTCCGTGGTATTTATTTTCTACTTCACATAGCTGGCAGTTGTTCCCCTTGATGCCCTTGGTGGTGCAGAAGCATCTGCCTGTGTTGGGATTGCACAACGATGAGTGCCCATTGCAGCTGCATGGCTGGCATTTGCCTCCATTGGTGGGATCTCCATAGTAGCCAGATATGCAGGTCTCACAGTGCTTACCGGTAGTTAGATTCTCACACTTCTCACAGACACTCTGGTTGATACATTTGCTGTGGCCATTGCTCTGACTAGCTGGACAGTGAATGAAAGACCAGTTGTATTTGTCCTCCGGACACATGCTGGAATTTAGAAGAGGTCGTGGGTAAGCAATTTCTTTAGAGAACTGAGAAGGCACCCTCATTGGCCCTGTATAGGAGCCCTCCATGCATTTTCCTTTCCATGTTTTGTTGTAATCAGTACACCAGCCACAGCCTGGCTGCTTCAAGTAATGACTACATGTATAGTAGCCAGAACAATTTTCAGGGGGACAGCTGTTCATCAAATATCATTCAGTACACTGCCCAAAAGGAAAGGAGGCCAGGTAGGCACTGGAATCCACACACTACTTCCTGTTGCTGTACCACATGCACTCAAAGTTGCTGCTGGTGCACTCTCTGCAAGGCACATGGCTGCTGGCATTGCTTGGCACTGTGGTTGACAGGCCTTTCACAGATGCTGCCATTGAGTGTGTTGGTGCAGGGTGCAGCCTTCAATCCCCGAATATTGGGTTCTGACAAGATTCCACAGAAGCCAGCATTGCTGGGCTCAGATGGCATCCACTGCAGTAGGCTATTTATAAATGTAGACTTACCTTCCCAATACCAGTGGGACACACTGATCTTACAAAGGCCAACCCATGGGGTTAAGGTGAGTTTGGACATCCTCTGTGAAGACTGCATTATTCACAGCTGTTTAAGGACAAACTCCACTTTCTTCTGGGTTGCGAGGGAAGCCAAAAAGGCATTGTGATTTTTACAAGACAATTTAGCATTGTCATAATTCTTCTTGGCAGTAGTAATTTTCAAACATGAGTTTCCAATCAAATGCCAGTCAATGCCACAAACATATTCAGACAGGGCAATGCACTCCTGTTTCCTGGGCACCCACTGGCAGTTCTGGTCCAGACTACAGTTCCTGCAGCTGGTCTTCGGATTACAGTCATCCTTGGGTTTATCCCTGGGGCAATTCTCATACTTAGAAATGGAGATCTGGCTTTCTGTGCAGCTGTGATTCCTAGGGACACAATGGTCATTGCACCAGTGGCAGTCATTGGTGCTGGCTGTGCATCTGTAACAATCTGTGTTGTCACAACTGTCATGATCAAAGGTTATTTTGTGAAAACATTCTAAGTTTAACTTTTGGGATTGTTCTTCAGTTGTCAGCTCCCAGGAGACACACTGAGATGTTTTCCCATCCCAGACACACTGGATACCAGGTCCTGCTGATATGCAAGTAGCTTCACTCTGGTGTGCTTCACATTGTTCTGAGGTGAACGCCAAGATGTCACTGAGGAGGAGACTGTTGAAACCACCAAACACATACATAATGTTGTTATGTAAGACTGTTGAATGGCCAAATCTGTTGACATCATGGTGGAGATCAGGTCTGGGAAGCACTGACCAATGGTCACAAGCAATGTCATAAGCCATGAAATCTGAAGAAAAACATTTGGCACTATGGCTCATGAATGTGTCATTGTGTGTATTTCCTCCAAACACCAGCATGGTTCCACTCACTATTACAGCTGTGTGTAATGGGGAAATTTGCTGTCCTTAAGAATGATCCACATCTGGGTATCCATATCATATTTGTCAAGGTTATCAGTGAGTCCATATTTACCCACACTGAAAGCCTTATAGCCACCATGAACATACAGGGCATTGGTTTTATGATCATAAACACTGCTGTGCCCATAGCCCCCTTGCACAAGGGCACCCTGAGTATGTAACACATGCCACATGTTCTTATCCAAGTCATATTCCTGCACATTGCTTATAGAGCCATAGAGAGGGCAGTGACCAAACATGACCAGCATGACCACTCGGCCAGTTTTCAGTGTAATGATGTGTGCCGAGTGCCCAACCACTGCATACTGCTCTTTTGCCTTTGGGGTCAACAATGCCCATGACTCATTACGAATTTGAAACACTCTCAACTCATTGGTCACATTCCCTGTTGAATCAATTTTTCCACCATACATGTAAATTTTATCCTTATATAATGCTAAAGAGTGACCATATCTCAAAATCGCATTGTTCACAGGACGGTTTAGTGGAAGCCATTCGTTAAAAACAAGGTCATATGCTAGAACCATGTTGTAATTTGAGTTGTTAAACATATATCTTCCAAAAATCCACATTATATTTCCACTGACCACAGCTTTGTGAGATGCTCTAGGGAGGTTTACATTAGAATATTTGTCTAGAGTCCAAAATGACTGGTTAGCTGGCACTGGAATTGAACATCCAGGACCCTGCCACTCAGAAGCAGGAGCATCTTCTGACATCATTTGAACTGCAGATGCCTCGATGAGGAAAGCCACAGTTATCTGAACAGTGAGGAATGTCACATGATTCACCTTTCCATTTTTCAGAACATTCACACTCAACAGTGTTGCTAGTGTTACTGATCTTACACTCCCCTCGGCCTGAGCAATCATTTGGACACATGTCAAAACTGTAAGTGACATTAAATCCAGACAAATTATAAGCAGCATCACTAAAAAACTGCAGCAGGGCATAACCCGATGTGGCAAGGACCTGGGGACAATCTCATTACTATCTCAGGAACAATGAGGCCACTAAAGGCAGCAATTAGCGGTCCATAAATGGAGTCGCCATCATAAACATATAAACTGTCCCAATTACACTCTGTAGCAAAATGATTGAAATGAAGTCTCATTATCCAACGCTGCTGTCCTTCAATGAGCCATGTGCATTTTGTTTTATATTTATAATTTCCGGGTCCATCTGTTACAAACCCAGAAGATCCAGTTAGGCTGAGGCGACTCCGCAGTGCTGGCACTGGGTGCCCACCCAGCCAGTGGGGCAGATCCACTGGCCAGTGCCGGGGTCGCAGTGGCCCCCATGGAGACAGGACCCCTCACATTTCCTGGCCTCAGCTGTAGCTGAGCCCGCCACAGCCACCTCCATCGCTGAGGCCAGGGCCTCCCAGGTCAGCAGCAGGGACAGCAGGAGCAGCAGCAGCAGCCGCAGAGATGGCGACATCAGCGGGGGGAGACGCAGCCCATTCCCCAGCCCAGGCTTCCCAGTGCCGGTTACATCCCCTTCCAGGTACCGCCCGCCCTCCCTGCCCGTGGGCGCTGTCCTCTCCTCCGTCCTCCTCCTAAACCTTGCCTCAGTCGCCGCTGCCGCCAGCATCATCTTCCCGGAGCTATGCAGACTCGCAGCAAAGAGGCGCCAGCACCGCTGGGCTGGGCCAGCTCGGTTGTGCCAGGCCGTGCGGGGCGGGGCTGAGCGGACGGTGGCTCCTGCGGTCCATCCTGAACCCTGCGCATCCTCACTGAGTTACAGCCCCAGTCATTTTGTTGATTTTTTGAGACTCGGTTTTACTAATTGGCTGAATTGCCCAGTCTGGGAATTTGGGATTCCCATACTTTAACTTACCAGAGTGCTGGAATTGCAAGCGTGCCCCACATCACTTGGATCATTTATCATTCTTTGAAGATGGAGCCCTCAGAACCGAATTACCTCTTAAAGGCCCTATACCTTTATATCATAGTGGCAATTAAATTTCAGTAAGAATTTTGGAGGGGACATTCAAATCAGAGAAGTATCCTCCGTTACTTATGAAAACCAAGGTTTATCCTCTTGAAAGAGCTAGAGTTCATCTTTTTCAATCACGTTATCTCTTGTATTTGCTTTTTCACATCTTTTATTATTTTGGATGAAAAAGTTATGTTGTTGCTCAGTAATCTACGGTTCTATTTAGCCAAGTGTTGAAAATTTTTGACATTCTAGATAACTCGATATTTCGCCTTTATAAGAATCAAATTCTAAGTGATAGCTTGGTTTCAAATTAACTGGAAAATCTCAAAGGATTTGTTTTTTTACTTTATAGAAAGAGATTTTAAAAACAGAGTTATTTATATGCTTAATAACAAAAATTGTTGTCAAAGAGAAAGTGCTGCCTAATCAAGCTTGCATTTTATTTGTATGGTAAAATATTAATACAAATGTTTTAGAAATTAAATGTTAATGTTTTCAATGTCCATGATATACTGCATTCTGAAAGCTTTTCTTATTAGACAAAAGTACTCTGTTATCTGTTGCAATTCCAGTTATTTTAAAATGATATATGTCAAACAACCAAATTTTCTTGTCAGCAACATTATTTTTGTAATAAATTCTCATAAGATGCTTTATCATAGTATTTTGAGATTTTGAGATCTGCAGATAGTTTTTTGTTTGTTTCATATTCATACCTCATATACCTCCCTGAGTGCTCTTACAATCAGGCATCGGCCAGAGGTCTTGTACATACCCTATATTTTGTTTTGATTTTAAGACAGGATCTCATTTCATTTCTCAGGCTGGTTTCAAAATTATTAACTTTCTATCTTAATACCCCAAGTAATGGAGATTATAGATGTACACAACCATAATAGCTCATTTTAAATAATTTTTTATTAACATATAATAAATACTTCATATTGTGTGATATTTCAATACATGTGTATATTGTGTACTGATCTAATCAGGTTGTAATGATTCACATGATCACTAATTTGACTGGCTTCAGAGCTGCTTACAGGATTAGTAAAGCACATTTCTGAGAATGTCTTGGTAGGTCATAAAGGAATGACCTTGGGGACGATATCTGGTCCTTGGCCCCTTCCTCTGGCTCAGGGGTGGTGAACCCATGGCACTTATGTTATTGTGTTTCTCTTTTAAGGTGAAAAACGGTAATGTAGAGTTCTTTTTCCTAAACTAAAACCTCAGGATTCAGATTTAGTTGCAGCATTAGGTCTTTGCTATAAGTGGGTTCTGGGTTGCAGTTTGTCACTCAATCTCTAAAAAGTTCACCATCACTGTTTTAGGCACTCTTCCTATGTGCTTTACTTCTTGGCCACTAGGAAGTGAGCAGCTTTGCCTAACTTTGCCCTTCCACTAGGGTGTTTCTGTTTTGCCAGCTGATAATGAACTGAAACTTTTGAAATCATGAACTCCATATATCTCTCCTCCTTAAATTTGCAGGTGTCCAGTATTTTTTACTAGCAACAAGATACCAAACAATACAGTGGGAATAAAAATTAGTGCAGCCATTATGGAAATAGTATGGAAGTTTCCCTAAAATTAAAAATATAGCTGGTGTATGATCCAGCAAACTGCTAGTGAATGTAAGTCTTAAAGAAATAAAATCATTATCTCTGAGAACATCTGCCCTTCCATATTTATTGTTGCAGTATTCACATTAGCAAGAAATGAAAATGGCCTAAATGTCAATCAACTGATGAATAGATTTAAAAAATTGTACATGTACATAATGATATACTATTACATCATGAAAAAGAATAAAATCTTGACGTTTCCAACAATGTGGATGGATGAAAGTGAAGGTCAGTACATTAAGTGATATAAGCAAGGCATACAATGAAGCTGGGAGCCATTACAGAGATATTTTTCAAAGACACAAAATTTCAGCTAGATGGAGTGATCTCAAGAGATCTATTTTACAGAATGTTAAGTATAATTATTTACAATATGTCTTATATTTGAAAATTACTGAGAGTTGTATTTGAGTGCTTTTGGTAACAAAAAGTGAAGTAATGTATATGTAAGTTAGCATGATTTAATCATTATACAATGTAAATATTTCAAAATATCACATTGTACAATACATAAACATACAGTTTTTTATTTATTGATTAAAATCAAGCAAACAGAAATACTACCAAATAATTAATTTAAAATATGGAACATGAATTTAAGATTTTTAAGGGAAATAGAAAAACTATGCATCTTTACGTACAAAGACTGGAAGATGTTATAAAAAATTAAAAGATATTTTGATTAAGTGCTATCTTGTGACTTACTTATTCTTGACTGTTTAAGGATGTGCTTCAATCGAAAGAACATTTTAATGTTAATTTTGCCCTAGTACTCCTTTAAATGCTAGAGTTTCTAAATAAACTACTTAAAGTCACATTCCCTAAATATTTAGACAGTATGAAAGAGAATGTTGCTTTTTAGAAAACAAATTTGACTTTATATATAAATAGACTACTATGTACATTTTAGACCCATTAATGTATCATAATCATATATATTATTAATATTAAGGGGAAAAAATAATGTAGCCTTTTTATGGGAGACATACCCATCTTTGTCAAGATCAAGCTCTTTCTGTTGTGTTGTGTCAAAGAAAAATTGCATGGGATGTAATGAAACTTTATTCAATTACTTTTAATAGGAAAGAAAAATTGAACACAAGTCCAAATACAAAAGAGCAATTGAGAGTTTATAATCAATGAGCTGGGATAGGTAGTTAATGGAAAATTACAAAAAATGAATTTGGTCCAGTAAAAAATATGGGTAATTCTCAATGAACAAGGTTGGTAAAATTTTGGCTTAATGGAGTTCAACAGTTGTCAGGCAAAGGATAAACCTGGTCAAGAAGAGAAGTTAGAGAAACCCAGCAAATGTTTGTTCAAGATCAGGGTGTCTTACAATCCCTCTGTCTTAGTCACTTTGTTGTTGCTGGGACAAAATACCTGACACTTACAAGTTAAAGGAGGAAAGGTTTATTTTAGCTCACAGTTTGAAGAGGTTTCAATCCATACTCGGTTGGCTCCAAGGCAGGGCAGCATGGTAGAGCAGTGTGGCAGAGGAGGCTTGTTCCTACCGTGGTAGCATGAAACAGAGAAGGCTCAAGGGAGGAGGAAGGATACATACATACAAGATTCCAGGCCATGCAAGTGACCCACCTTTTCCCAGCAGGCTTTACCTCCCCACATCACACACAGCTATAAACCCATCAATAAGCCAACTGAGTATCACACAGCCATTATACAGTCACCTCCCAAAAACTCCACCTATGAGTGCATGAGGCTTTGGGTGGAAAACCTTATTTTCAAGGAAATAAGGAATATCATTATGTCTAAACACCACATGTCCATTTCTTGTTCAGTCATATTTTATTTGACCCTAAGGATCAGCTGAGCCATCTGTTGAGACTTGGTGACAAGGGAAGATACTGCTTTGTGGTAGCAATCAGACAATTAATGAGATAAATTCCTAGAAGAATCAAAAGAAAGGCAAAGATTAATAACTAGATCATCCTAAAAGTTCCGTTTGTTTTGAAGGACCACTTGTGAAGATTTCTTTCTAGATGTTGAGATAAAATGAATTTCAGATCATGAAGTGAAGAAAATTGAGGCAATTTTACAGATTTTCCAATCTATAGTTTGGATACTTTTGATGATGGCATAGAAATCAGAAAGATTTCAGCAACATTATTAATAGTCACAATTATGTCCTAGAATATAGAAAATGCAGGAATATTGGTGAACTTCCCCCATAGCTCAACTTGCAGAAAGAAGCTCAAGGTACAAAGGAATATATATCAATATAATAAAGTCTATGTATAACAAACCCATAGCAAACATCATAGTGAGTGGGGAAAAGCTAATAGTGATTCTTCTAAGATATGGAACAAAACAAGAATGTCCACTCCAAGCACTCTTATTCAAAATAGTACTGGAGGTCCTAGCCAGAGCATTAGTCAAGGAAAAGAAAGAAAAAAAGCCTTAAAATGAGAAAGTAGGAATTCAAATTAATCTTCTTTTCAGGTACTATAATATGATTCTATAAATAAAAAAATTTAAAGACTTCATCAATTGACTCTTTTTGTTTGTTGACCTTGTATTTAGCTACTCTATGGAATTTGATTATTAAGTCCTGATTTTACTGTGAAGGATTTCTTTTTTTGACCATTTAGTATGATATTGGCTGTTGGTTTTACATAGATGGCTTTTATCAAGTTGAAGTAGATACTGTCTATTCCAATTTTTTGCTGAGTTTTATTTATCATAAATGGGTGTTGGATTTTGTTGAATGATTTTTCTGCATCTATTGAGATGATCATGGTTTTTGTCTTTGGCTCTATTGATATAGTGTATTACATTTATTGATTTACATATGTTGAACCATCCCTGCATCCCAGGGATGAATCCCACTTGGTCAGGGTGTATGATCTTCTTGATGATCTTCTGCATTCTGTTTGCCAGTATCTTATTGAGGATTTCTGCATCTATGTTCATTAGGGAGATTGGCTGATAGTTCTCTTATTTGGTTGGGTCTTTCTCTCCTTTGGGGATCAAGGTGATGCTTGATTCCATGAATGAATTTGGGAGTATTGCTTCCCTTTCAATTTCATTGAAGAGTTTAAACAGTAGTGACAATAGTTCTCTAAATGTCTTGTAGAATTCGGCAGTGAAACCATCAGGATCAGGGCTTTTCTTCGTCGGTAACTTTTTAATTATGGTTTTAATTTTATTGATTGATATTATATTATTTAGAATTTTTAGGTCTTCTTCATTCAACTTTGGCAATTCATACATATTTAGGAATCTGTAAAATTCTTCTCTGTTTTCCATCTTATTGGCATATAGGTTCTCAAAGTAGGTATTGATGACCCTCTGGATTTTTGTGTGGTCCATTATAATTTCACCCTTTTCCTTCCTAATTGCATGGATTTAGGCCTTTTCTTTCCTTTCTTTGAAAAAGTTGGCTAAGAGTTTGTGAATTTTGTTTATTCTTTTGAAGAATCAACCCATTGTTTCACTGACTTTTTGTATTGTTCTCTTAATCTCCATTGCACTAATTTCTGCTGTGATTTTTATACTTTTCTCCCTTGTATGAGGTTTGGGTTTGCCCTGCTCTTCTTTTTCTAGAAACTTGAGGTTGAGCATTAGGTAGTTTATTTGACCTTGCTCTGTATTCCTAACATGAGTATTCATTTCTATGAATTTCCCTTGTAAGACTGCTTTCATTATGTTCCATAAATTTTGATATGTTGTATTGGCATTGTCAATTAATTGTAGAAAGTGTCTGACTCCTTCTTTAATTTCCTCTGTGATCCATTGGTTATACAGAAGTGTGTTATTCCATATGTTTAGGAAATTCTTGTTTCTTTTGCTGCTGATCTCCAATTTCATCACACTGTGATCTGATAATATACAGGGGATAACTTCAATTCCTTTGCATTTACTTAAACATGTTCTATGAGCAAGAATATGGTTTATTTTGGAGAATGACCCATGTACAGCCAAAAAGAATATGTATTCTGACTTTATGGGGTGGAACACTCTGTAAATATCTGTTAAGTCCATTTGTTAAAGAGTTTGACTAAGTTCTAGTATTTTGTTCTTTATTTTCTGTCTAGTTGATCTATTTATGACAGTTAGGTTTTGAGGTCCCCCACTACTATTGTATTAGTGCTTATTTGATTTTTCATGTCCGTTAGTACTTTTTTGGTATGCACTGGTTGGGTGCACTATTATTTGGTGCATATATATTTATGATTATTATCACTTTCTCTTGGATTGTTCCCTTTACAAGGATATAGTGGCCTTCTTTGTCTCTCTTAATTAATGTTGGTTTGAAATTCATTTGATCTGCAAAGAGGGTAGCTACTCCTGCTTTGGGGGGGCGGTTCCAATCGCATTAAGTATTGTTTTCCTCCCTTTAACTTTCATTCTATGAGTTTCTTTTTGAATTAAATTTGTTTCTTGTATGCAGCATATTGTTAGATCTTTCTTCTTGACCCATTCTGCCAGTCTATTTCTTTTGATTGGCGAATTGAGGCCATT
Source organism: Heterocephalus glaber (assembly GCF_000247695.1). The sequence continues at coordinate 6,883,028 of NW_004624802.1, read as the reverse complement.
AACATTGATGGTTATAACTGATATATATTGACTCATCCTTGTCATGACCTTTTTCTGTTGTTGGATTCTCCCTCTTTGCATTTAACTCCTTGTCATTCCTGATGGATTCATTCAGCTGGGCTTTGTGGGGATGTTACCCTCATTGTCTTTTCCTAGGATATTGTTTAAAATTATTTTCAGCGTTGGTTTAGTATTCATAAAGTTCTTTGGGTGTTCTTTGTCATGAAAGTGTGCTATTTCTCCATCAATTTTGAAAGATAGTTTTGCAGGGTACTTCAATCTGGTTTGGAGGTTGTTTTCTTTCAGGGCTTGAAATGCTTCACTCCAGGCAATTCTTGACTTGTATTGAGATGTCTTCTGTGATTCTGATGGGTTTTCTTTTGTATGTGATTTGTTTCTTTTCTCTAACTACTTGTAGAATTTTGTTCATCTGCTGAGTTTATGGAATCTTGACTATTACATGCCTAGGTGTAGATTTTTTTTTTTTTTTTTTTTTTTTATCCTGGCTAGTTGGAGTCCTATATGCCTCACTTATCTGTATCTCAAATTCTTTTTCCCTGCTTGGAAAGTTTTCTGCCATTATTTCTCTCAACAGTTTTTTATGTTGTTTTCATGCTCTCCTGTTTCTTCATTGATTCTGATCAGTTTTTTGTAATTCTTCTTTGCATCATCTAGCAGCTGCTGGATTCATTTCTTATGGTCCCTTACTATTTTTAAGTAATCTTTCTTTTCCTGGTCACTAATCCCAATCTTGTCTTCTATATCTGATATTCTGTCCTCACAATGGCTCATTGTAAACCTTCAATGGATTTTTTTTAATCTCCTGGATATCTGTTTGTATCTGTTTAGTAGATTTTTTTCCATTTGTTTCCTATGCTGGGACTTTATCATGTTCCCCAGCTCCTCCACTTTTTAAATCTCTCTGTGTTCTAGAGTTATTAGTCATGTCTTTCACTATGGACACAATCTCTGCTGTTATCTGAGAAATTATTTCTGATTTTATTTTTTCCAGATCCTCTTTCATTGCCAGTTCAGGGAGTCCTGGTGTTTGAGTACCAGATTGTTCCATCTCATTTTCCCTTGAGGTTGCCATAAGTGACCTGGAAGTCTGGTTTTGAGACTTGTTTATGTGTCTTCTCATTTTAACAGTTGCAATCTGCTGCACCTTTTTTGAGGAAACTGTGCTTTTCCAATGGGTTTCAATTCTCAGCAAATCTCAGAGAGGCCTTCTCTCTGCTGCTCACCACTGTGCCAATTCTTGGGTTCAGAATGTCCTTCTGGATCCCTCCACTGTGCTGTTGTCCAGGTAGAGTTCTGGCTGGGGCCTGCTCACACTTTTGAATGTTATCTGGGTGGGCCTCCGGCTGGGGCTGCCCACCTGTATAGCTGTTTTCTGGGAGGGCCTTTGGCTGGGAACTATTTCCTTGAGTCCCAGGAATCTGACAGGTCTTCTGGCTAGGGCATGCAAGCACTTACTGATTATTTCTGGGCAGCCCTCTGGCTGGGACCTGCATGCCTTTGTAGCTGTTTTCCAGGCAGGCCTTTGGCTAGGGCCTGTGAGCCCAACCCACTGGTGACTGGGCAGGAACTTGGCTGGGATCTGTGCACCTGTACTGGTGTTGTCCAGGTGGGCTTCTCTATGTGGAAGTGTTTGTTTTGTTCCAAAATCATGTATTTTAGAACCAAAGACTTTTTCTTTAGAATATTCTCAGTTATCAGAGGAGATATTGATTTTAAGATCCTAATCCTTTTAGTGTCTCTGTTTCATTGGAAATACTCCTACTCTAAATATATTTCTCCTCTTCCTGATAACTGAGTCTCTTTAAGTTGGTCCTTGCTACAAGTAGGATTGTTGAGTATTATTTATTAAGATCATTATTCAAATCAGTAAGCTACCTTAAATACCTTCAAGTCAATTTATTATGGTCATTGCAAGGGCATTTCCACTTTGTGCATTGAATAATATATCTAGACTCTTTTATCACTTTTGAAGAATATTTTTGCTGCCACTTCCTCAAAGTCTCTCTGGATATTAGAATTACCCTTTGTCTACCTAGAAGCCAGAGATCATGAATCAACTTGTATTTTCCCCTCTTTGCTGTCCAGCTGTTCTCACAACCACATGCTTTAGTTCCTTGTTAATATTCAAAAGTCAGGGTGCTGTAATGAACAGATTCTTCACTCCAGGAATCTCACAAACTGATTATTTTGCTTCTATAATAAAAAAGAAGGTATTTCTCTCTTCTGATACTTCCAGTATATTACGGCCATGGTTTCCATTATGAATTGCTTTATAGCCCCCACTCCAAAGGATATATGAAAGTCCCAATCTTCTATTGCTGTAAATGTGAGCTTATTAGGAAATAGAGTTTTTGTAATTAAAATTCTTTTATGGAGAGTGGGTCTATCTAGTCCAATATATTTGTTAGTCTTTAAAATAAAGTAATACATCCATACACACAGAGAGAATGCTACGTAATGATAGAGTCATTTGAGTGTGTTGCCTTTAAATGACAATGCACATTGAGCATTGCTGACAATCCAGGAGTTAAGAACAGGCAAGAAAGGAACTTTCCCTACACCTTCAGAGAGCATGGCCCTGCATATATCTCAATTTTAAAGTTCTAGCCTTCAAAATAATGAAGGACTAGATTTCTGCTTTTAATGTCATCTATTTTATCATATATTTTACTACTGTCCTGAGAAATTAATATAATTTCTTACCTCCATGTTGTATAATAGTTCTAACTTTTCAGCTTCAGTGAGAGAAAATGTCATTATTGTTCAAGTCAGTATTATTGCACAATAACTCTCAAGCTACTTTTTATTGCTTCAATATTCTTGTAGTCCAGTTTGAAAAATATTTTGGAAATACGGAAGAAGACCCATTTAAAAAATAAGTTAGTAAAACATTGATTGTTCCCTGAACAGAACTTAATTGTCTTCAAATATCTTAAGAAAGATAGACACATTCATATTGAGATTTAGGAATGTAATTGTATAATATTGCATATACTTCTGGAGTTTATGGAAAAGATTTATATTATTATATTTTGGCTTTCACTGATATAGATTTAAGTAATATGTTAAAATCTCATGTACATATATAATTATTAATAATTATTGCAACAGATAAGCTGATCCCTTACCTTTGAAAGACAAGGTTACTACCACTACATGTAGATCTTTAATTTGATCTTATATGATTTAGCTGTCCTTCGAAGTTTGAGAAAATTGAAAACCAGAAAGTACTTTCGTTTGTCAGTTCTCTACTCTAAATTTCACTCTACTTCTCTGTTTCCTTTAGATGTTTTGTCTTTTTTGTCTGTTTGTTTTCTATAAGTATGAGCTCTTAATCTATCAAAATTTAGAATTTCTTGTACTTTAAAATTTTTCAAATCACATCAGTAACCAATAATTATGCACTATCAAAGATCTATTTAAATAATTCTTATAAATTATATGTAGCTCAAAAATATGAATTATTAGAGAAAATTTACCTGTAACACCCACTTACCTGTAATATCATCTCTTCTCAGTATGTGCAGATCTTTAATTCAGTCCTAAGTGATGTATCCTTCCTTGGAAGATTGAGGCAATTATAAATATTACAGTATTTAGTCAATTCTCTATTGCCAATCAATCACATTGCTGAAGTTTTATATATATACCCATATATCCATATATTTCCATCTTTTATATATTAAATGTTATAATCTTTTATACCAAAATCTTTTAACTCTAACTCATTTTTGTATTTTTCATTCCAGCCATCTCTTCTTATCCACAACCCCTATTATTGAAAATATACTTTTCATCATTTGACATTCATTGATGTAATTATTCAGTTCCACTATAAATACCGAATACTACCACAGTTCATGCAGGCTTTCTGTGATGTTTTCTTCTAGATATTTTTAAAATGTTACACTTTACAGTTACCATTTTCAGATATTTTAAGGTCTATGTTTTGGTTCTTTATTAAATATGGACTTCTAATTCTTTCAAGCACCATTTGTTGAAAAGTCTATACATTTTCAATTGAATTGTATTACACATTTGTTAAAAGTCAGTTTACTATATATCAGTAGCTAAATTTCTACACTCTCATTTTTCCTTTGATCTGTAGATGTATTCTTCCAACACTTCTATACTATCTTGAGTACTATATCTTTAGTAAGTCTCAAATTCATGAATTGTGTATACTCAAACTTTGTTCTTTTTTCCATGTTATGATCGCTGTTCTAGCTTTTGCCTTTCCACAAAAAAAATTTAATTGATATTTAAAAATATGCTCCAGAGAATTTGACTGGGATTGCATTTAATCTGTAAATAAATATGGGGGAAACTGGCATTATATGACATTGATTGTTTAAAGCAATGATCATGTGGTATCTCCATACTTTATTATTTGAGTGCTTTTATAAATATTTTGTTTTGTACATATAACTCTGGTATATATTTTATTAGCTTTATATTAAAGTATTTTATGTGATAGAATTGGGATTATTTCACGTGGCATTGCCATTTTAATTCCCACTTTCTTTGTTATATAAAAAATTTGACTTGTGTAAACTGACTTTGTATCCCACTCTGTTATTTATTAATTGCAGAAGGTTTTTTTTTTTTTTGTAGATTTGGATTTTTTCTACAGCATCATTGATATCAATTGAAAATGAAAATATTTTAATTTTTTCCTTTTTCTTTAGTATATCTTATATATTGTTTTCATTTCCATATTGCTTTAGAAAAGAATTAGAGTACAGTGTTGAATAAAAGTGGTAAGAAAATATTTTTTGATTTATTCTTAATATTAGGAGGAAGCATTAAATTTCCCATTATTAAGTATGGTGCTAGCTGTAGATTTTTGTAGCTAGTCCTTACAAAGTTAGGGAAGCTCCCCGCTATAGTAGTTTCCTAGAGCTACTGAAATATATTACCAAATGGAGTGACTTAAAATAACAGAAATTTATTCTCTCAAAGTTTTGGAGGTTAAATGTCCAAAATCAAAATATCAAAGTAGAGCTATCATCCCTCTGAAATCTCTAAGAATATTTCCTTACTTCTTTTTAGCTTCTGTTTTTTGTTTGTTTGTTTGTTTTCTGATCTCATTCAACACTGAACTTGAAAAGTGATCTAGATTCATCTTATTGAAGGTATACTACTATGTAACTATGTAATTACCTAAAAGGAAAGCTGCTGGCCACAATGGGTTACTAATTTCCATATACTACTCCTGTTGCTGCAAAAGAGATATTTGGAAAGGCACACACAGCAGGAGGTACAGAGGAGGAGCTGTCTACACAGTAGAAGTGTGGCACTGAAGAAGCTCTCTGTGTTGCAGGAAGCACTAGGCAGGTATGAAGACTGCAGAGAATGATTGCTGGAACATCTTCATGTGCTGTAGAAAGCAGATGAAAGTGAGACAGCACAGGACCAAGAAGAGAAATTCTCTTATTTTCATGTCTCTTCTGAGCCCCAGAGGAGAGCACATCTTGCAAAATGGGGAAAAAGAAAACAGTTAAAGGGATCATCTGCAGTTTTAAGAGCAGGCAATAAAATTGTGTGATTTATCTTTTGAAATAAGATGAAGTACTAAGTTACCTTATTAGCTCTCAAATTTTTTATATTTCATATTCAAAATTCATGCAACAGCAACATGACAAACTAGAGAAGGGAGTATCAAAGTTGACAAAAGCCTTTTCAATTTTTCTTTTATTTTGTTCTCTCCTTATCTTTTAGTTTTCCAGTTTCCTCTTTCAAATCTATAAACAGTAGATTTCAAAGGGTTGTAGAGGATGTGCACCTTTGTACATCATCCATTTTAATTCTGTTTTTATCTTCTAAAGAAATAATAGAATATTTGGGTCTTGGATTTATAGTTTATTCTGTGTCTGATTAAAATGCTATTGTAATAATTATAAAAATACTGCCAAGTTTATGTGGCCTATATATGTTAAATACATAGCATATGAGATTTATAGCTGATTTAAACTGAAAAGATGACTTTAAATAATTACTTGCCATAATTTATTTGCCTAGTTTATGTTACACCAAACCCATCTCTGCTGAAAAATCTGGGTCTTTAGTAAGTAGGTCAAGTAAAAGGTATGTAATCCATTCACTTATTGGATTTTTGTAATATTCTATTTTTACTCTCTCATCTATAGGCTTGAATTTTCTTCCTATAGTGGTAGCTAGACATCATAAAGATTTTTTAAGTCTCAAGAGTTTGGCTAATATCTTAGACTAAAAAGTCAGAACAGCTCCACGTTAAAATGAATTTTCAATGTAGAATATGGACAATAATGATTTGTTTGGTATCATTGATCCTATCTATTAAAATATGTTTTATACATAAATAATAGAAACAGAATATTAGTCCTAGAATGAGCCATTTATATCATTTAATGTAATTATTCATTCTTATGACTAAACTGAAGCCCAAGCAATTATGTTCTAAAAGTGAAAAAAGGCTGGTATTTGCAAAGGGTAATTGAAGATACGAAAATAATTGGAGGCTTAACACCATACTATTTTATTTCGGATAATATGAAATTCAGTATATATATGTTCTTAGTTGGGGACTTATTTTTTATGTGACTATATTAATATATTCACAAATATTATTTCCATCTTGTGATCCACTCATCTCCTAGAGACTTTTGCTCCATCTTATATTCCTTCTGGCAAATAAGAGAAGGATATATATATATATATATGTCAATTCTATCTGGTATTAGTAAATTCTGTGTAAATATTTATTTTGATATATTTAATTATACATGGGTTTATATTTAAAAATACATGCATTCACATATATTATCCATCTATTTATCCATTCATCATCCATCCATCCTGTTAGTTAACATTAATGAATATTATTTATTTTGGTTGTAAAGATGAATACTGGACAATGTTTAGCTGTGCAGAACACATATTCCATTGATAAATCTTAAAATTACATTTTATACTTTTTTAAGTCCAGATGCATAATAGAAAAAGAAATTTTCCTTTACTACAAATGTTTAGTATATTAGGTTGCTGTAACATACAATATTTTGTTGTATAAGGAGCTGCTGAAGTCTGTCACTCTGAAACTGACATAAAAATGAAGCCTTAAGACACTGTCACAACAACTTTATTTACTCTCATTCCTCACACATCCTTTGCTACCTTTCTCTATAGATATTTAAACTGAAATTAGATAGATTTTTATCTAATATGTTGAAATACTAACAGGACTTTATAATAAGATCTGTTTGTATAATAAAATCACAATTTGTCCAAATGAGGCCAAAATGGATTCATACTTAAAACAGCACAAAATATATCCAAAGACAACATCAAGTATAGCTTCAGAATTAGTTGAAATTCACATATCCTCATATTTAAAGTGAAGGAGGGGAGACTTGAGTAGGCAGAAACATTACCCTGGGTTTGGGTAATAATTCAGCAATGAAATGAGGTCATAAATGCAATTTTTTAAATCTTTTTTTTTTTTTTTTTTGATACCGCGGATCGAACTCCAGTCTTTGCGCTTGTGGAGCAGGCGGCAAAACCACTGATCTAAATCGCTGGCCCAATTTTTAAAATCTTAATTCTTATGCACTCAGATTTTATGTAATGCCAATAACAGTCTGGCCTTTTAAAATTCACTTCATTGTATAAGTTGAGAATAAGATAAAAAATTTCATGTCACTGTTTTTTCCAGAGAAATAACTTAAGTTGCAAAGATGAGGTGAATAATGCTTAAAGAACATCCCTAATAAAATGTTCAGGAAATAAACCCATACGCACTCAAATAAAATAATCACATATCTAAAGAAAAATTGAGTTAGCACTGAAATCGTTTTAGGGATTTCACATAGGATGAAGGGCTGTATAAAATAGGAGCTTTTTGAAACGAAACACCCAAAAAATACAGAAAATACCTGCAATTTGCTTATGCAGATTTCAAACAAATGAGTACTGTAAACACAATTTTAACCAAAAAAACCCCCAGCATTTATCAAACAGTATATTTATGCAATATCACCTAAACCTCAACTTTTTTTTTTTGAAAAATTCAAGCTAGGAGAACATTGTCTTGATACACAGAAAATTGCATTAAAATTTAAGTCCTTCCCCCAGTACAGAATTTGAGGAAATTACTTATAAAATTAACAAAAAATTCTGTTCTGGTTATGAAGTGACTGTTTTTTCCTTCGAATTTTCTTTTAATTGTGAAATAATAGTATTTTGTTTTTATTTCAGTACCAAAAGTGATCCATAAGGTTCAGTCCGAAAATTTCTTAATAAAAACTTTATCCTAGTCAAGGTTATTGCTGTCATTTTGTTCCCCGAGTTTTGTAATTGTTTCAGGCAATAAGATCAACTGATTACTGTACATTTTCATTGAGTAAAGACTCATTTTGTAGTTGGCAAAAGGCTCACACTTTTTAATATTTACAACATTTCTAACAGTAGTATTGTACCACATCTGTTATTAACACTACCATTCTGAGAATTTTGATGTTAGTTCTATTTTAATGCAAAAGACAATGGAAACAACAGCAATAAAAACTCGTTATACAAACCTTTCTGGTTCTTTCCCTTTCTCAAACGTGGTGCAATCTACCTTTAACTATAGAAATTGAAAACAATCTAGTTACTTATTAAAGCCTTGAAGTGAAATATCACTTCTATTATATTGGTTGATTTCTGATATGTAGTTAGGTTGCAAAGAATAGTGGTTTCTCTATTCCTGTACTCCACTAAAGTGAATCCCTCTGTGCTGAATCCAAATGGAACCCATGCAGAGAAAGTCCCCTGATCAAGGCTGAGTCAGCAGCATCCTCGCACAGCTGTAAGCATTCTGTTGTGGTCCTCTGCCTCCCAACTTCTGAATCTAATCATGGTTCTCAGGCACTAAATCCATCTCCTGAAATTTTAAAGATGGAGACCACATATATAATTGATAGCTTGACAAGAAATACGGACCTCACAGACAGTTCTGTCAGATGAAGAGGAACTTCTGCGTTTTAGTCAACAAGCTGTTTATTGTACATGCCTCTGCTTATTGATGAAATTCTGAGAACTAGACGCTATTTAGAATGCTGGCATTTACAGCTAAAATTAAATCTGTTTAAATTATGAGACACCAAATAAAAAGACAGAGTGATCAAAGTCCTCTGAGCTATTTAATGCTAAAAGTTACATTTAGAAGACAACTATGGGCATAATTAAACCTAGTACTATGAAAACTAGCAAGCTTTAAATATGTGAAATTTTTTAGCTCAATGAGAGATAATAAAATAGATATATGACCAAATCATGGGGTTAGAAATTTTGTAGATATCTCAACTAACAGCAATTAATTTAGAAATGAAAACATCGAATTTGAACAAAAGTAAAGCTTTTAATTATTAATATTATATTCAGAAAGTAGAAAGAATGAGACCTTTGGTACTTGGAAAAAGTAATTAATGTTTTTAAAGAGAACACTTGTCCAAAAGGTATCAAAATTGTCATAACACTGAAAATGCTCTCTAGAGACTGGGTCATTTATGAAATTAATATTTTCTCAAATATTTTCCTCCTGAAACCTACCCTTACATTAAAATATATATATATATATATATATATATATATATATATATCTTAGACAACTCTCTAAATAATTTGGAGAACTTGTAGAAATAAGGAGAAAAATATACAAAGGGAAAAAAATCTCTGGAAAGTGAAATTACAAATCATTGAAAAAGTTTTCATATATCATGAATTTTCTCATCTGATCTCAGAGAACAGATTACATGTCACTTAAAGATTTTTACTTGGAAAAATATGGTAATGAGACTGGTTAAATATTGAAGTAGAAGTTAATGAATACAGATGAGGACACATTTTTAAAAGAATGTTGACTATTAAAAATTTAAGGGAATTCATTGACAAAAGGTTTGATATAATTTAACAATATTAATCTATTTGATATTGAACTATAATGATTATAGAAAGTAAAATGTATTATTTTTCATTATACCCTCATTCATTAATTTGTTCAAAAACACTGCTGCCCAAAAATGTTTTTTTGATTTATTTTTTAATTAAAGATAAATGTATGGTTATAAGTTTGACTGACTTCTTACAAACAAGAAAGTGTCTTAATTCACAATTCTTGCTTTTTAAATATAAAATCTCAGAATTTGTTTTTCTTTTTTGTTGATTCATTCATTTCTTTCACTACTTTGTTCTTTTAGATCATTTTGGATTACTTTATTTTTTCCATACTGGGGATAGAACTCAGGACCTTGCGCTTGCGAGGCAGGCATGGAACATTTTGGATTACTTTTGTGGCCATTTATTCTGATACCATTTACAGAACAAAAAGGAACTTCAATTTAAATTTTTTCCTCTGCCTTTTAAAACTTTATTGGTTGAGGACCATATTGCAATTGATGTAGCTTCGTTTACACTTATTCGGAATAGCAGCATAGTGCAGTTTTTTTATACATAGTTATCTTCCCGACATATATATTTCTTAACTAATATCATCCAGCAGCTGAGGAGGCACCAAGCTTCTGCAGTGTAACAGTGTTCCCAAATGATTCTTGCATGCACTCAGGTTTGAAACTCTAAGCGAATAGTTCTGCATTGAGCTTGCACATACTCCTAGCTAGGAGTTGGGGATCAGTAAGTTTTATAAGCTCATCAGGTTTTTCTAAGGCACAGCTATGGTGCAAACTCACTGGAGACAAACCCTCTATGGGCACGATTATGTCTTAGCTAATCTACATTTAAGCAGGGATCTAATAAAAAATCTTGGCAAAATTAATATTTTTATCAGACCCAGAATGGAATCAGCATAAGATATGGTTTGCTAGAACCTGAATTATAAGTGGTTAACTGAATTTTAGGATTTCAATTCTGAAATACCTTCCTCAATTATGTTCTAAAGTGGATGCTTAAAATGGGAAGGTAAACCCCAGTGACCTTGAGTTAAAGCTAACAGTGGCCTTTTCTTTATAAAAATAATAGCTTTTGTCACTCACCTTAAGAGGTGAAATCAAACAACCAAGAATTTTAAAAATATAAAAGCTTAATATTAAGAACAGAACTGTCACCTAATCAATGTTGTTCTGCAGAACAAAGTATACTCTGATCATAGGAAGTAAAACTAAAATCTATAAAACTGTAAATTTGCAAGAACTCAAAACTGAATTCATACATAGCCCTTCTTTAGAATATTTTCAATGTGACAATAAAAGTCACATGTGGTCCGTTCTTGCAACCTACTTTGACTAAAGTAAATAGAATATCATCTTTAATATAACCTGACATAAAAGAGTAACACTTTAGATTTCAAAAATTCACTTATAAAAATACTTTGATTTTAATTCACTTAAATCTTATTGGGAGAAAACTCTTAGAATAAATCTAGGGAACTTGAGATTATTTCTGGACTATGATATATACAATTTAATTTATATCATCTATGTATCACCAATGTACCATTTTCTTTCTAAGGGACTTATAACAAACTATTTGTAGAAATATCTTCTGTAATTTTCCTACAAGCTTCTCCTGCCTAAAAATTTGGAAAATGGCTAATATAGTAATACCTAGGCCTGCCACACAGATATGATTTATCTTTGCACTCATAAAACATTGTATCTAGTCAACTGAATTTTAAGCAGCTGAATGCTAGTCAGAAAATTTTATCCCACTTAGGAATAGGTTCACAGTGACAGAATATATTTCCCCTGTGATTCCAGACACTGTCAGCGAGGAAAGGCTTTTAGTTGCTCCCAGTCTGAACTTGAATCTCTAAAGAAAAAGGCACTTACTAAAACTATTATCTGAGTCACCTAAGATATATGGCCCTGACTACCAGTACGTTCTCCATTTTTCACTTCAAATATGAACCAATAAGAGCTATTACTCTCCCAGAAAATCTTGGAATGTTTCCTAAAATGGGAAAAACTGAAGGAGAGATAGAAAGTCAATGATCTCTCAATGTTTGTTGGGAGAAGGGATTCATTTTTTTGAGCTGATTTTTAAATATTCCTGTCACAACAGCTTCTCAAAACCACACCAAATTTTTTTCATGGTGTTAGTTTTATAAGGAAATCCTGAAATTTGATAGAGATGAGAGAAAAAACACTATTTCATTTGTTTGTTTCTTGATAAACACTTTTCTAGTTGTTTATGATAGAAAACTAGTTTTTCCATCAAGTAGACCCAAAATAACTTAAAAATGGATATTTTAAGATAAATCTCTTAAAGCTATAGATTTTTTTTTGAGAAGCTCAGGAAAGTTTTGTGATTTACTAGCTAGAGAATAATTTATTTGCTGCTGACAGCCAGGTCTCTCACAAGGAATAGGCACAAATGGAACAATATGAGATGATACTAAATAAAGCTTAAAAGGATATTCTGTCTATTTTGTTGAGTATCTGGGAGTTGAGTGTTCAAAAACTACTTTGAATTAATTCCTTATAGTAGATTCTCAGGCAAGGGACAATGAATCTTCAAAGAATTCCTAGAATATTGTATAATTTGACTTTCAAAAAAGGAAAAGAGAAAAGGTACTCTGGAATTACTTGAGTCTGAGGCTCTGGTACTTGGAAGAAGGTAAATGACTCTGAAGACTGAAAAATATCAAGATTATTAGCACAATTACAGTACAGTACATGCTATCCATAATATAAAGCCTAAATACCACTACTGTCATTAGGATAAGAAAAAACACAAACATGCATTACATCATTATCCTTTATGGCCTCAGTCAAATTCAGGCAGACTTAAACAATATACGTGGGTGCACATCTCTGATCAATTTCTAATATGAATCTTACTACCTTGTCTATAGGATAACCTGGAAATTACCCTAGCAGAAGCCTCAGAATTAAGATATTTATTGTGAGGAAATATCAGGTAAGACAATATTTTTTAGAAAACTAAAATGAATCAAAATAAAAGTATGTTATTTTATATAAATGATATTTTTAAAAACATGAGGTTTATTGATATATGTATAGTTTTTTTCAAATATTGAGTTTACTGGTCTTTATTTTTCTCAAAGAATAGCTATAACTAGAAGGAAAATTTACCCTATTGTCTTCCTTATTAATTCATGGTAAAATACATACTTTATTGCATAAAAATTTGGAATTTGTCAAATCAGTTTTTCCTAATTTCAAAATTGAAATTTTTGGAATTTAATATTGTCATTTTCTTCTAAGGTAAATTTTTAATTTAAGATTTATGAGCTTAAAAACAACTAGATAGAAAATACTGAACATTGAATTCTGATCTTATATGAAATGAGCAGCTACATAAATTTGATTTCATTTCCAGTTTTTCATTTGTACATTGAATTACCTTAAAATTATTCATCCTCAATAATCTTTTTCCTCTTCATCTGCATAATATATATAATTATAGCACTTACTTCATGAAGTTTAGTTTAGAAAATGAAATTACATAATGTATTTAAGGAACCTGATATAGAGCCCTTTATGGGGGTAGAGTCACTAAGTTTTAACTACTACTAGTAGTGTTCCTATTGGAATTACAGCTACTATTTTTACTATTATGTCCCAGGACTAACACTTAATATTGAATACTTGCTTTGTACCCAGAGAAGATACATATCTCACTGTATATTCACAATATCCTTTGATATATGTAAATTGGTTACAAATAAGGGTATGGAGGTTTTGAAAATATAAAAATTTCCAGAAATCTCACAACTAAATGGTAAGAAAACTGGGACACAATTCTAGACGACCTTAGTACAAATGCTTTAGCCATAGGAATACCACCACCCAAAGATGGCTCTTTTTTTGTATACCTTCTGTAAATGCTTATCATTTTCCTAAGATTCCTTTATTACAAATAATTATTGAAAGACTTACTATATTAAACCTTTGCATATAACTTTCTCTATCCAAGTAACATTTGCCAAGCAATTTTTTTCAAAAAGTTATAACAGACTAGGACTTCAAATGTGCATTTAAGATAAATGAAAATGAATGTAAGAATGTGAGAGGTAATGAGAGTTTCATACTTGTTAATCTCTGCCTCTTTTGAAGATACTGATAACATTTTTTTTAACCATTATTCAATTTGAATGAATAGACAACCTGTGACCCAGAAGACACCTGCTTTGTTTTGTCTAAATCACTCTTACAGGAATTTTCAAAGTCTTCTTTTCATCTCATTGTGTAATTGTCTCTGTGTAACAAGGTGCATCCACCATTGCCTAACACACAGTGTTCCTGGGGTGCCTCCCTCATTATCAGCAGGAGAGGACTCTATCCTGAGTGCAGAGATTAACAAAGAAACTCCTTGCTTCTAATTTTGTGAAGCAAATGATTCTAGTGGGGTTTTTTTCCCCCTACAAGAAAATTTTAGAAGAAAGAATTACCTGAGCAGATTTTGAGTTTAAGAAATATAAATCTTCTAGCAGGAAAGTGAGGCCTGATAACATTCAATATCTATATTATTTCAAAAATAACAAAATATATTTCTTGTTGAAGCTTGGAGAATGATTTGGAGTTGGGGACAGATGATAATCACGTGGTATTCTGAGAAAACAAAATGATGGTTTTATGCTAATGTTATACTACTTGAATTATAAATGAACCAATTATAAAGTGATAAAGATTGATGGCTTTTTTGTAATGACTTAACATTTCTAAAAATATTTTGGAAACTGGTCATCATTCACCCCAACAAATCCCAGGATGTGCTAAACTGGATATATTATATACTAAAAATTATACAAGAATCTCCTTTTGCACAACTGTTATATGAGATGTTCTCATTGAATTTTGACATTAGAAAGCTTTCACTTTTCAGTAGGCTGTGTTTAGCAGAATATTTCAAATATACAGAAAAATATATAGAAGAATATAAAAGTTCTCATAATTTTCTAAAATTGATAAATAATAAACGTTCAGGCCATATGCAACTCTCTTATTCCTATTACAAGTGATTTTATCTTTATTTATGTTTATAAAATATAGCTCATTTTATTTTGTATATATTATGAGATAAAATAATTTTCAATTACTGTGTCACAGAATTTTCCAATCACATTAAATATTCATCAGTGACATGACTTTCTGGCCACATATAGCCTGATTGTGTATCTCATGTACTTTATATTAAACTTACACCTTATTTTTGTTGGACATATATTAATATATACATACACATATTTAATATGCCGCCATAAATATTTTCACATTTTCATACTTAAAGTATATTTTGAACAATCTTAGGCTGAATTTCTAGGAAGAACATTGCAGGGATTATGTATATTGATATGCTGAGTTTAATTAGAAGCAAATTATTCCATAAAACATACATAAAGTTAAATTCAGATGACTTGGTCTTCATTGCTTGGTTCTAGGCAGCTTCTCAAATATGCACTAAATTGGAAAAGATATGGTACTACATCTGTCTTTTTGTTGTACTAGGTACATTTGAATATAGAAAGAATACATAATAGAGAAGGATGTACCAAATCTGGCAAAAGCCTTTCAAAATTATTCTCTTTTATTCTATTCTCTCCTTATCTCTTTTATTTCTTCCATTTTCCTCTATTGTTCCTCCATGACTTTTCTGTTTTGGTTCTTTACACATTTACTTTAATATTTGTAATATTTATTGAAAATATATAATTTTCAGGTCTTTGTAGCTTATAAAAATAAATAATAATACCTGCTTTAAAAATTCTGCTTGTCTACTATTTGGGGAAAATAGACCTAGATGTACATGTTTAATTAAGTATATTACGGGTAGAAAGTGATTAGTGCCCAGGAGTGTACATCTCTCCCACTTATTCTATGAACACTTTTTTTACCTTTAATAATGTCTTCAGGTGGGAGTGATAGTTTTAGCAAAAACTCTTTCAAATATCTAGTATCTATATAAAGAGGTTGTAACTTCCTAACATTGAGGTCTTATAAAAATATTGTCAGGCTATCTTTATTGAACATTTGTTTTTCTTATACTTCATCTTATCAATTGTCTTCAGTAACCACACAGTGTTTGCCATGATTTCCAGTCAGAAACTGAGAAATCATTAAAATGTCACTGAGGAATGGTCACTGGTTCTGGCCTATTCTATACAAAGAATGTTATCAAATAATATAATCCGCTGTGGAATTGCAAAATAAAAGAATAGCTCTATGGGTTGGTTCCAAAATATCTCCCGAAATTCTCACATATTCAGAAGTAGAGTCTTTGAAGTATTATTGGGTCACAGGGGCTTAGCTGAATGTGCTATTAGGAGGTAGGGAATGGTTGGAGGTGGGTCATAGGGCCTGTAACCTGGAAGGGTGTATTCTTGTCTCTAGCTCCCTCCTTGGCTCTCTGCTTTCTAGCTCCACAGGGTGAGTAGCTGTCCTCTGCAGGCCCTTCTGCTTTAGCACCAGTGGACTATGGTCTGAACCCACTGATAATTGTGAGCTAAATAAACCTTTCCTCTCTCGATTTGCAGGTGTTGGATATTTTGTCCCAGTAGCAGGAAAATGACTAATACAAATACAAACATTTCTCTGAAACACTGCATCCAATGAGGAAGCACAAGGTAGGATAATTAATATACCTTAGCCCAACATAAGTTAATTTTTCCTAACTGAACAAATTTGGACTCCACAGTTCTCAGTATCTAAATCATATTTGATAATTCAGGCCTGTAAGGAAAAAAAAATTAGCACTGTCTCAAAAGCTATCATGTGAAATCATTGTGTCAAACTTATCAGATAAATATTGTTCCTGTTTCTAACATTTAAGAACTGAAATACAGAAAACTCTCTCATAGTTCGTGCAGTTATTAAATGTGAGAAAATTAATCCAATCAGTCGTAAGACACAGGCCAGAGTCACTGTCATCTGGGATAACATAAGAACTCATTTGTGGGACGCTTGAATCATTGAGGGATTGAAAAGGAACAGTTTGCTGTAATGACTGTTTTATTAAATTCAGTCTCAATAAATTCATTTAATTCCTTATAGAGGTTTCTAAAATCCTACCAAACACACAATGTTTTTATTAGTTACAAGAAAAACAGAAATAAATATTAAAATGTACTAGAATATATATAAATACATAAATGTGCGTGTACATATGTATATATATATATCTAGCTGCAGAATTACCAAACATTTTAGATGCTATTGACTCAGGTATTTATGGACTTACATTTACTGTACATTATTTTCTCTGAAAAGTAATATTGGAAGTCTTGCAGCAGACAAATTTAATCTGCTCTTGAATGTCCAAGGAACATTAAACAAGGACTTAAGTAAATTTTAAATTAAATTGTGATAAAGTTCAAATTTTAAAAGTTCTATATATAATTAAAGAATGAAAAATGAAACATAGTTTGTAGCTTCCAAGAAACTTTTAATAATCTCCAAAATTCTATAACTAAAAATTGATAAATGAACAAATGAAAACAGTTTCAAAGACTTCTCCCAAAAACTGATTTTCATGTTCTAGAAGAGTATTTGGTTTTTATTTTGCAAATGATAGAAATATTTTAGCAATAGAGGTGTTATTTTTAGAGTATATGCAATTTCTTGTAAATAACAGATGACTAATAGATATTTGATGTATACAGCTGAATGTGTTAACCACCCCACCAAAAAACTGTCTTGCTTGTTGGTATAGTTCTTTAGATCTCACTTATTTTGGGGATAAAACCAAAATAGCAGAGACTTTAAAAAAAACTGTTAGTCATTGATTTGATCTTGATTTCAGAGCTAGGACAGCTGGACAGTCATGAGACACATCGATAAGTGGTGTGGTTGTGAGAAGAAATGAGAGATGTATCATCAGTCAATCACAGAATATTCAAGGCAGAAGTGAAGATTATGACTAATCATGGAAGCCAGAGGTCTAAGCAATAAATATTATTTCCATACATTGATCAGAGGGCTTAAACAAATAAAAAGCAATGTATGAACAATTAAGAACATGATTCAGGATTGGAGAGTTAAACTGAAAACATGATTATAGAAATACGTAAGTATGTTTTCAATTGCTTAGGATAATACTTCTAGCAAGGCAAGTACTACCTGTGTTTGAAGCAAAGTAGAACTCATTATTTGATATATTTTCAACAGAAAATATACAAGTGAAGTCAGGGGAGTCAAAATTGACTTGATGAATAGTTTGATTCATTTTATAGGAGATGATGGCATTAATTGCATTAAACTGACAACCTTCTGCGATAACTTTATCTACCTCATAATGTCCAGTGTTTGTGTTCTTTTGGTTTGGTCTGTCATATTCTAGGTCTATTGTGTGCCTTGTCTTGTCTCCTAAAATTCGATCTAATAATTTTCTGGTTCTTAGTTTGTGCTTTGCCATCAGCATTTTGATTGCTTAATTGAATTTTTCACCTTTCCATGATGATTAGATTGTATTCTCTACCTAGATTTTCTCTTATTTCATTCCCTTTTTTCTTCAGTTAAAGTATGCCCATTAATATTATATGATGTTATGTCTAGATATATTATGTTCTTATATTTACAATTATATGTAACATAATTTTCTCATACTTCCTAGTGCTATTCTATCCATATTTTAAATTGAATATTAGACTAAACAAGCTCATATACAGAAGAGGATGGCAAAGAAGAAAAACAAACAAATGAATGAAAATGCAATAAGGAAACTTGCAGCATCAAGAGAATAATTTTAAGATATTTTAAAGAGGATAAATTTTTTAAAACACTATCCTTTATAACTTTCTTGAAATTTAATTTAAGAAATGGAAGAATAAGTAAGTGTAGTAATAGCTTACTGAGATTCTTTAAAATACGTAGAAAAAATAAACTAAAAAAATAGAACATGAACAGCTGCTTATTTCAAAATGCATATTGAGAATAAAGAATGCTCCATCCATCATTGTTGATATTTCTCTAGCTCTGTGCATCAAAGGAAGCTAAATGACTCTGGCTTTAAGTGTTGTGTAGGGATACAAACACTGTGAAAGCCGTCCTGCATACTAACAAGAGCTCTAGAGTGCCACTGCTATAAGCTAGTAGAAAACGTGAAGCTAGGGCCATCGTGTTTCTCTATCCCTCTCTTATTTCTCTTTATAACAAAATTCTTTCTATAGAAATTGTCCACCTAGAAGTCACAATGTACTTCAAAATAATTGTTATTTTTCTGTTGAACACTTTTTATAGAGTATATTTATTGCTTTGAGTTGTCTATTTCGCTATTGAATCGAACGTATTAAGTGGAATTGAAAATAATATTGGAGATAATACTCTAGGATCTTGATTATGAACATAAGCCATTTTAAACTGGATCTACCAAAATGTTCAGAAGATGAGAGAGAGAGAGAGAGAGAGAGAGAGAGAGAGAGAGAGAGAGAGAGAGAGAGAAAGTAAAGAAAAAGGGAGAGAAATTAGGAAGGGAAATAATCTCTGAAAACAAATTTTTTAAATTACATGAAAGTAATATTTAAATAGGGGAAAATGGAAATAACCAGGTGGTACCCTAAATAAAGATAGGCCCAAATTATGCTGAAAAATAATAATTCTTAGTTTACACATTATCTGGTCCTGTGGCCATATGAAACTCAATATCCTTTTTAATCCTTCAGTAAGAAAAACAAAGGATGCACAATTCATTCTACCTGTAGAAAGAGGAATTAAAACTCCATTCCCTCTTAAGAACAACCACATATATTAAACCAAGGGAAACTTTATGGCAAATGTTGATTTTATAATCTATTGATAACTTTCTTATGAAAAACTTTGCAAAACAATTCTTTTTTTTGTATTAAATTCTTTTATTGGTACATTGTAGGTATACAACACAATTACATTTCTCATTGGGAATTGTACCTTTACATAATGCA
>NW_004624802.1:6816004-6847367 GCF_000247695.1 Heterocephalus glaber | reverse complement strand
AAATTTGTAATATGTATTGAATGTGTGGAATAAACACCAACTGTTTACCTGCTTACAAGATCTAAAAAATAACAGCAGAAATAAATTCTTATGTGATTTACAGTGAAAATACAAACAATATTCTACCACAAAAATAGTCTTTGCTTCAATTATCACACCTAAGGCAGTCTTCACACATGGCAACAGCATGTTCCATATACAAGTCTCACTCATACTGACAGCACATGTGCTTATCTTTCCTTTCCTGTTTGGCATGCCATACTCACCATCACTCTTATTTTATACAATGTATACTTACCAGGAAAATGAAACAACAATAAAATAAAATACCAAATATATAATAAGTGTTTAAAATAAATGTCATTTTCTACATCCACTTTTTGTTTGCTTACTAATTCTAAAAAATAACAACAGAAATACATTCTTATGTGAACTACTATGAGAATACAAACAAAACACTACCGCAAAAATAATGTTTACTTCATGTATCACACCTATGGCAGCTTTCTCACATGAAAACAGCATGTTCCATACACAGCGGCCATCTATACTGATAGGACATGTGTTTGGTATTCCTGTCTTCTTTCATAGGACATATTTGACATCTTGCTGGTCTTCCTATTCTCTTAGGAAGTTCTTGAATTGTTTTCATCTGTCTTCTCACCAGTCTTCACTGGAATCCTTTGTGGAGTTTTTTTGGACAGATACATATTATTCCTCCTCTGTTGTAATTGATCATTTATCAATTCCAGTTCCAATCCTGTAAGAAAATTTCTCTGAGATATTTTGTGTTTGTTATTTTCTTTGTAAACTATGAAACAATTTATGCCTGACATGCTTAGAATCCAGCAAGATACAATCATTCATCAATGCTTTGTGTTTCAAGTGACATCATAGTTACTGCATAGCTCGTCAACAACATCTACTCCAACTTTCGTTTTGATGCAAAACATTATCATTTCTGGCTTCATTTGTGTTGAGGATTCACTATCAATCTTTTTTTCTTTGTTTGGTTGTTTTTTTTGAGATAGGGTCACACTATGTAGTCCAGGCTAGCCTTGAACTCAACATGTACCACAGTCTGACCTTGAACTCACAGGATCCTCCTGCCTCAGCACCTGTCAAGTGCTGGGATTACAATTATGCACCACCACGCCTGGCTTCACTATCAATCTTATCATAATGTAACACTGACAGTATCAATGTCTTTCTTCAACATAATGTAGTCCAGGCTAACCTGGAACTCACTGTGTAGCACAGGCTGACACTGAACTCACAGCCCACCCCACCAAGTGATGGAATTATGGTTATGTACCATCAAGCCCTGCTTCATTATCAATCTTATCATTATGGTGTAATGTTGACAGTTTCAATTCTACTTTGTTCTTCTTCACCATATGGGAGGCCAATGGTATATTTTTCTGAAATCCAAAGGTTGTACTATATATTTCTCTGTAGTGAAATTGAAACATTTTCTTTTCAGGAATCTCTACTTTGTTTTTGCAAATAGTTCTTTGCCAGTCAACTTTTACCAAATGTAACATCAATGTGCAACTCATGAACCAATTGTCTATTGTGACATTTGGGTTACTTTTGGAAATAAGTGCAACAGTCTGTTCACAGTGTAATACAGTTTATTATTGCATGAACAGAGACCTGGAGGCTAAATTCTAGAATAAATTTCTAAATTTAAAGTGTAAAATGTCTTCACATCTACCAGGGCATATATTTTTATACAATATTTGGAAGGTTTATTTGGCATATATTGCCAAAATCTTCAACATCCATGAAGTGATGCAAGTTGTTTGTCCATTGTCATGTATTCAGATGGATTATAAATTGCTTGACAGTTCAAAACAAATCTTTCAAAAAATTAGCAAATAGTAGCAAAATTGTATGATTTTTTTCTTTCTTGGTGAGTCTTTTTGTCATCAAAATGTAGGCAATTTAAAAAAAAATCCAAATCTTTTGAGTATCATTATTGTTCTAAAAATGGCAGTGCCACATCTGTCACTTCTCCATAAATCCTTTTGATCCTGACACTTAAAATGATAAAGTCCTGTCATGAAGGCTTTTAGTTCAGATAGTGAGATGTCATAATAAATATATTTTTGAGCATTACTACTGATGCACATAGAATGTTTTACTTGTATTTCATTATTAGTGTATTTCAAAACATCTTGTAGCATATCGTCCATTACAATTTCCAACATTGAATCTCAGTGTTGGCATTCCATCTAATAGGTTTCACCCTTGACAGAAACCTAATAATTTTTTATGACCTCATTTTAATGCTGGATCATTCAGGTATATGCAACCATTTTGTACCATTTTGACTAGTAAAATATTTATTTGCATTACTGTTCTCTTCTTCATGTGAATCAAATTCTTCATTGTATACTTCTCTATCTGTCCTGCCTTGCTACTTCTGTGGCTTAGATTATCCAAGTCATCAGTAGCTGAATCACCTGATGACACTTTCAACCTCCTCTCAAAGTTGTAAAAGTGGATTTTCATGAGCCATTGTACTGAATTGGGTTAATTCTACAAGAAAATCAAAAGAAAACATGTAATAAAAATTACAAATATACAAAAATGTAACATGATGCATAATGTAGGTAAAACTTACCCACTTACACTTTGATGCAAGTGTATACACCTTGATGTTCATGTACCAAGTGGTCAAGACAAAGATTGTTTCCTGTATTCCCCCAGTGCAGCTACTGAGATGCACAGATGACTACTGTTATGTTAAAGTATATATTTTCATTAGAAAAATATTGTTGATATTTATTTTACCCACCATGATGCTCCTTGTTTTGATACAGAAATGATAAATATAAATATTATGTGTGTCCTTGAGAGGAAGTCTATTGAGCTGCTCATAATAGTGTATAGCTGATGTACTGATAAGCCCCGTGAACGAACTTGAGCATAAAAACCCAGCCTGCTTTCCATCCCTGAGTGTTACTCTTCCTTCATTATTTCTGGAAAATTCTAACCAATTTTATTTATGGAGACACAGTTGGCTGGTCAAATGTGATACAACTTCAAATTCCATGGGAAGATAAGAGAAATGATATTGCTTGCAGAGGTCAGACATACCAGCTTTGAGGTAGTAGTGGCCAAGATAAGCAAAAGATCTGAATAAGGCAGCTCTTACTTATCATAGTTGCTTGGGTCTTCTAGGTTACTCCTTATTTAGTTCATTGATGGAAATAAATACAAATGTTGTACTAAACTAGTATGTGTGGATCATCAGTAATTTTTTAAAGTATTGACTATTTCTTGACATAGCAGATCTTAGGTAATGACGTATGCCCTCAGGTAAACATTCTGAACAAGATTCCACATCATTAATGAAACTCAATATTTTTGTCAGAATCACCAAAACCCACATAATGGCTACATGTGCCTTACAGTAATAACACATCCCAAAATACTATCAGATTCCTAAGCCTCAGCCCCCTGATGCTGGGGTAGTCCATTCCTACAAAAACAGATGCTGTAACATAGAATTACTGGGAAAATGTGTTTTGTTCTCTCCGTAGTTTAAGCTTCTTTCAAGTGACTTCTGTTGGCAGAACAAAGTGTAATAAATGGAGTATGGAAAGTTCTATCCCTGAAGTGAAGAGCTGACCCCAGAACAGTGAAAACAGAATTGTATGCCACTGTGAATGTACCAGAAGCTACTGAATTGTATACTTTATTTTTTTAAAATTTTATTTCATTGGTGCATTTTAGGTATACAATATAATGACATTCACCATTGGAAATTTGTACCTTTACATAATCTCTCTTGGTTCTTATTTTTCCCCCTTCCCCTGCCCTCCCTTCAACCCTTCCATCCCTCCCTATTTACAAAGACTTTGTTTCCATTGTATACATTCAAAAGGTGAATTTTATGTTACATTAATTTTACTATCATAAAACATGAAATAGAAGAAAAAAGAATATAAACATAGTATCAACTTATGGTAATTTAGAAATATCTGTTTGACATACTCCAATTCTCACAAATTCTAGTCTTTTCATTATAATGAAATTAAAGACTTTAGGAAATTGGAATAGCAGAAATTTTACCTTCATTTTACTAGTGTCCTGAGACTTTGCCTGAGACTAAGATTAAAGAGAGATGAACTAATTAACCTGGTCAGAAAATTTCAATTAGGCTCATAGTTCAGATTGTGACATGGGTACCATTGGCTAATTTTATTCATATCTACCATGAGAATCAGGACCCAAAACCAGAGGTGAATCATTTTTTAAAATTTTTCCAGAGGCCAGAAAGAAAAGACCTGTAAAGTTGAAACCTGTAAAGTTAGGGCTGAGGAGAGATTGGTTGCTGAAAATATTAGCATTAACAAAAAGCCAAGTAATTTGCATCAGGACAAAAGGAAAGATGACTTGGGCACATTTTAGTAAGACCCCCCATTTTCTTCAGGCTCAAAGCTGCAAAAGTAAAAGATATTTCTTTTAGAAGAGAGCCCCAGAAAGCTCAGTTCACTGAGGACTAACTGGGAAGGAATTTTCCAGAACTCAGCAATCCAGGCATTCAGAGGCTTCTGCAGATATAATGTAAGGGACGAGGCTACTGTTAAGGTGGCAGCAAACCTTGACATAATCCACATGGTATAGGTTTTAGAGGCATGCAGAATGTAAGAATTGTGAGTTCAGAAAAGCTTCTACCTGGATTTCAAGAGAAGCCTGAGAGAATAAGTAGTTTGGCCATGAGAGAGCATGCATGAAGCTGTGAGAGTGAAGCCAAACATGTAGTGGGGATCCCAGGAATTTGGATAAGCCAGAAATCTGGAACATCTGAGAAAAGCCATAGGCAATAAGCAAAGCCATCCCAAGAAAGGGGCCATGGAAGCTGCTAATGGGGATGCTGTAGGGACAGGGCTGCCAAACCCTTTGTCTTGCCACAAATTGCCCTTGGTGCTGGGGATGGAATTAGAGGAATTAATATTTGTCTTGTAGGTTTCTAATCTTGATTTGGTCCAATTCAATTCTATCCTATTTCTCCCTTATGGAAGGGAGTGTTTACCATTAGTCATTATATGTTGGCAGAGTTTAACTTTCTTTTTTATTTTTCCAGGGGCTCATAGCTAAGAGTTTTCCTTGTGTCTCAAAGGATACTTTGGTTTTGAATTTTTCAGCACTACTGAAAGTGTAAAGACTTGGATGACTCTTAGAGATGGTCTCAGTGCATTTGCATTATGAGATGAACATAAATATTTTGGGGGGCCAGGGGCAGAATATTATGGTTTAGATCTAGGATATCCCTCAAATATTTCATATTTTCATAGATTGGGCTTTTGGAGAGGTGACTGAATCTTGAGGGTATTATAGTGGGCAGTGGATTCATCCACTAATGAGTTCAGCAGCTGAATGTTCTGATAAGATGTGGGGCCTGGTCAGAAGTGGCTCACTGAGGACTTGACCAGGAAAAGTATTTCTCCTTCCCAGGTCCTCCCAATTCTGATTTCTGGCTGCCATGAAGTGAGTGGGTTTCCTTCTTAGCAGGCCCTTCTACCATGCAGTTTCTGTGTTTGAGCCTGCCAACCATGGACTGTAACTTCTAAAACTGTGAGCCAAATAAACTTCTCCTCCTTTAAATACAGGTGTTGTGAATATCTATCACCAACAGAAGAGTGAGGAAGACACCAAGAAATTCCTCCAAAATAGATGAATGAAGATACCATAACTACTTAGATTGTGTTTATGTTGCTTCACATTTGGAGTTGGGGATTTGAGAGTAACAAACTAGATGTATGTATATGCCAGGATGTACTATAAATTTTCAGTTATTCACCTTATGTTTCCTTCATCTTCCTAGACTCTCAAGATTTTTCTTCCATTCCTTGTAGAATATATGAGTTTTTTGCACATAGTTTTATATTTGGCATTCAGCAAGCCTGATCCTTTTGCAATAAGGAGAATTAACTAACACGAATCAATAGTCAACAAGTTTATTACTAAATGAACTGAAAAAATGTGCCAATTTTTTAAAAGAAAGAATCATCCTCAAATATATAGAACAGAGATTTCCAAAGGTTAAAAAGAAATATCAAAATACTTCAATCTGTGGATTTTGAGAGCTGAGGAACAAATTTTGTAACCATAGAGATAAATCAGTAGTTCAAAAATCACATGTAAAGAATATGCCACTACAAAGAACTTTGTAATGATTTTAAATTTCAGCTAACATATGTTTTAGCTAGAGCAAGGTTAAATTAAATTTCAAGGGAAAGAATATACCCCGAATTTTGATAGTATCAACATAAATTCAGAAATCATTTTTTGGAAAAGATTATTGACTTTTACTTTTTAAATAAACTTTTGATTTTGAGGTAATTGTGAATTCACAAGTATTTGTAAGAAATGATATAGAGATCCTTTATAGCCTTTGGACAGCTTACCTCAATTATGTAACTTGAAAAACTAGAACATAATATCACAACCAGAATATTGACATTGATACAACCCACATATTTAATAAGTTGTATTTGCTCTTTTTTTCTGTTTGTGTATGTATTTTCTTCTTGACTATTTTATCACATATGTAGATGTACCTATCAAGATATGGAGCAGTTCCATCTGTGCAAAAATTCTTGTGCTGCCCTTTTATAATCACATATACCTTCCCAGGCACATATAGCACTTGCACTCCCACTTGAGTGTTTACGTCTGTATGATGGTGAATATCATGAGCCAGCTTGTCTAAGATATGGTGTCCAGATATGTAATCAAACATCAATCTGAATGCTTGATAGTGTTTTGGATGAGATTATCACTTAAACTGGTGCAATTTGAGTAGAGCAAATTTCTATCCTTAATGTGGGAAGGCCTTATCCAATCAGCTGAAGGCCCAAAGAGAGTAAAAGACTGACTTTTTCAAAGCAAAAGGAAATCCAGCCACATAGATTTGGTATATGAAAAACTGAACCACAGCATGGATTCTTACCTGTTCTACCAGAGCAATCTGTAGATTTTACACTTGGCAGCTCCTTACTCATGTAAGTCAGTATCTTCCAATAACTCACACACACACACGCACACACACACACACACATCCTATTTGTTCTAATTCTCTGGAGAGTCCTGACTAATATACCTTGACAAATATTTTTATAATGTTGCCATTGTAAGAAATAGTGTATACATTAAATTATATTAAAGGAAGCTTTGGAATTGGCTTTTTATGCTTAGCATAATTCTCTGAAGATGCATTAAAGTTGTTGTATGCCATTAATTGATTTCTTCTTTTATTGCTGAGTGATATTTTGTATTTAGATATACCAAAATTTGTTTAACCATTCACCCATTTTTTCTTATATTCTCTATTACAAATAACTGCTATGAACATTTCTGTATAGTTATTGGCAAATGTAAGTTTATATTTCCCTAGGATAAATGATCAAGAGTACAGTAACTTATTTGTATGGTAATTGCATGCTTAGTTTTATAAAAATTGCAAAAATGTTTCCCATGATGGCTGTATCATTTTCCATTCCTAACAGGAATATATGAGTAATCCAGTTTCTCTGAATTTTTGCCAATATTTGTGGCCAATCATTATTATTATTTTTACTATTACATTAGCCATTCAGAAACAATGGTAATGATGCGTCATTGTGAGTTTATACTGCTAATTGCCATACTGGTTAATAAATTTGAACATCATTTTTATACTATTTGATATATGTATATCTTCTTTTTGGGAATGTCTGTTCATATTGCTTGCCCATTTTCTATTCAGATTCTTATTTGCTGAGTTCAAACCATTTTTAAATATTCTAGTACTAGTCTTTTGTTAGCAATTAGTTTTTCAAATATTTTTTCAGTGTATACCTTGACTTTTAATCCTCATAACAAGGCCTCATACAACAAAATTTTAAATTTGATGAGGTCAAATTTATCAATTTTTTATGATTGATCATCCTTTGAATGGAAAGTCTAAAGTCTAAAAGATATCTAATCTAGATTCTCATTTCTCCATATTTTTCATCTAAACTATTAAAGTTTTAAATTTCAGGGCTGGGGATTCAGCTCAGTGATTCCATCACCTTCCTTGTAAGTGCAAATTCCCAAGTTCTAATCCCAGTACCAAAATGTTTTAAATTTCAAATTTATTTCTGTGATCTAGTCTGAGTTACTTTTAATTTTTTTGTAGTATATGACACTTACATTGAAATTCTATCTTCTTGGTTTGTTTTAGGCTGAGGATATTTGATTATTCTAACACAACCAGTTTAAAAGACTATCCTTCATTATTTTTGCACTTTTATCAAAAATCAGTTTTATATATCCAGTTGGGTCTATGTCTGGATTTCCTATTTTGCCTTGCTGCAATAAGTCCTATTTCCCATCAATATCGTGCTGTCTAGATTACTATACCTCTGAAGTAAGCATTAATATGGAATTGAATAATGTCTGTAGGTTAATTGCTTTTAAGATTGTTTTAAATGTAATAGAATCCAGACATTTCCATGAAAAATTTATAATAATATTTAAATCTACATAAAAATTCAAATAGGAATTGATCGATTGGGCAACAGTGAAATTTTTGAAATGTTAAAATGTTAAGTCTTCCACTTGATGAGTACCATGTGTCATTCTGTTTACTTAAAACTTTTGACTACTTTAATCTATATATCTATATATCTATATCTATAAATATTCAGGATACATATTTTGCACATATCTTTTTAAGATTATAACTATCTCCTTTCTTTTGTAGCAACTGTAAATGATATAATATTAATTTTATTTGCTGGCATATAGAAATGTAATAGGTTTTACATGTTGATCATTTGTTCTATATTCATGCTGAGCTCACTAAATTCTGGGAATTTCTTTGTAGATTTCATGGAATTTCCTATGTTTGGAATATAATTAAATTATGTTAAAATTATACTTCTGCCCAATTTTGAGATTACATAGGAGAGATGTTAATTATATTACACAAATAGAACCTTTGACTTTAATGCACCCCTACCACACTGCATTTGTAAAAAGGCAAATCTGAAGGAAAATTAAAGTCATTAAAGAAGTAATCTTTCAAAATTATCTACTTAGTACATTTTAATTGTCAAGTCCCTAGCCAATCCACCCTCTTTCCACCTTTCCTATTTCTTTATGATTGTGTATTGAAATATTTCTTGTTATTAATCTGTGTTTGGAAGAGAGGAGCAGGGAAAAGTGAGTCTTTACCATTTAAATTAGAAAAAAACTAAAATGATTATTTTAAAAATATTCAAATATTTACTTTTATAGCAAGTAATATATGTATATATTGTATTCTGTGCATATATTTAATATTAACCCTTGGGATTAAATAATTACAGATATTTTTGTATTACAATATTCTCTAAAATGTATAAAAAACACTAATGTCTTATATTTTAAAGTAATTTAGTTTTCCTAAATATCACCATGAAGAAAAAGGAAGACTCAACAGTTGCATTTTGCAGAGGAGAAAATTGAGACATTCATTTTATTTGACCACTTTGTATGACAGCTAGTCAGAGCTAGGTAAGAAAACATCAAATTATAGTCCAGGACATTTTTTGGCCTATAATTTTCATATTTTGGAAAAAAGACCAAGCTGAAAATTTGTAGAATTAATGTCAATTACAATTGCTTGTT
The DNA here is from genome assembly GCF_000247695.1 of Heterocephalus glaber. The sequence goes on along the minus strand of NW_004624802.1, from coordinate 6,837,716 downwards.
TCTTAAAATTTAGTGACATTTAGGTTTTCTTTTACTGCTTATTTTTCAAAAACTGACAATAAGAGGCCGAGGATTTAGCTCAGTGGTTCTGCCGCCTGCCTCGCAAGCACAAGGTCCTGAGTTCAATCCCTGGTACCAAAACAAAAACAAAAACAAAAACTGACAATATAATGGCTCAGCATGATACATACTGGTCAAATTATATATATATATATATATATATATATATATGTGTGTGTGTGTGTGTGTGTGTCAGATATGTACACATATAATTTTAATATTTGAATAGATATCTCAATATTATTTTAAAAGGAGTACCAGAAGTGAATGTGGATTAATCTGAAAATTTTGATATGTACATATTAACAAGATTGATTATAACTGATGTGAAATCTAGCTACAATATACATCATTTGTTCAAAGAATATGAATTTAACAATTAAAGAACTATCCCATAATTAAGGAGATGGGCCTAATTAAACATGTGGACCTTGATTATTGAAATAATTATAATTATTCATGGAAACCTGTAGACTTCACACTACCATTTATATTGAGTGAGAAATAGGAATTCCATCTTCTGAGAGAACTACTGCTAACAAAGGAGTGATCCATTTTAGCCAGACTCTCAGAATAGTAGCTCTCAATATTTTAAATCTGATTTCATAGTGAGGTTACAAGTGCCTCCATCAATTCCTTTGCAATTCTTATTTAGTTAGCTTTCTGTAAATGAACAGTTTTTGGCACAAATTTACACTATCACTCCATAGAAGGAGACACGATGTGGAGACAGTTAAATGTACCTCAGAATAACATTGAATTAACAGTGCCAGAAGTTATTAAATTTATAGTGAAGTGAAATATTTATGGCTTACTTGTAGTTGCCACTGAGTGAGGATGTACTGAAACAATAGGCTTTAATTCTCTAATCTGGAAGAGAGCATCCACCACCTTCTTTCCAACACTCCCCACCTTCTAAAACCCCCTGAAAGCAAAGTAAACAACCCAAATAAATAACACGAACAAACAATAATAAAATTACATATCATGTAATTTTGCTTAAATGGCTTTTGTTAAAACTCACAAATCTCAATATGTCAATATTTCTCTACATTTATAAAGCAGCAGACACCCTGTTGGGTACCAAATATAGATTTTCTGGGGGCATGTCAAAAGTTAAAGCAGCAGAAAAACATTTTTTAACAACTGACTTCACTTATCAAATAGCAGAAGCCGTGAAAAGTCTCTGGCACCTGAAATCATTTAATGTTTTTATGGCAGTGATAAAAATCACTTCAGGTGTTGCTTCAGCAACAGCTTTGAAAGCAATAGAGTTCCGGTGTGGAAAAGATCCATCAAAAATAAATCAAATCTTGTTTCAGTGGTGCCAAAGGAAGAGTGCATAATGGAAAGTTATTAAGACCAAAGCCATGTGCAGGCTTTGGCCCCAGCTCAGGGCCTCTTGCTAGAATATCCCCCAATCAATCACCGCTCCTCTCATTTCTTCTGCCTGCTATCAGGATACTCATAGGCTGTAGATTACATAGGTAAGTGCTTTAAGGCTTTGGGAGCCTTTCCTAGCATATAATTTTGCTATACTATGCTACACATATGTACACACACATGCGCATACACACACAGATTTACTGCAAATACAGTAGTTTTGTAGAATTTACAAGCCAGTAATGCAGTAATATTTATCTAACATCTATGAATTTCTGGCCTCCTTAATGTAAGTGATCTTATTTAATACTTACAAAATCCTATGTATAACCCTGAAGAACTGTAATGTTAATTTCATTTTGTAGACCAAAAGCCAAGACTCATAGAACTTAAATGTTTTACAAAATTTACAAAATTCATGGAAATGAATTAATATTCATAATCTTCTATTTCACCTTCTGTATTGCTTTTATCCAACTTTTCTACCTCCAAAGCAATATTTTCAATACTTATGTGTGTTTATCTTTTGAAATAGAAATTAATTCTATTCAAAAGTAATTTTCTTCCCTGAAAAGTCAGTGTGAATTTATTCTTTAAAAAGTAATAATGTTATTTTTAAATGTACAAATTAAACTAGGTGTGCTCTGTCACAGCTTTTAAAGATCATAAAGACAAAGTAAATAAGAAAATACAAGATTAAAATGGAGCTTGAGTTAGCATGGCTGAGATGACAGCCACAATACTCATTGTTCACAATACAAATATGCAACTGAACAGCTAGTAGCACAAGCTAGGCCATATGTATAAACCCATGTTGGACTGTGTGATAACCTTAATTTTTCACCTTTGGGGTCTCTTTGTGTCACATAAAACGAGCTTCTCTATATTATGCTGTTTTGTGCCACTATTTGTCCTTTAATTACTGTTTATACATCTTTCTCTTTTCCTTTTATATTAGCCCCTGATAATTGAAGTAGTTCTACTTGATTTCAATGATATTAAGTACAGATAATTATGTAATGTTTATTTGCAGCACAGTAATTCAGATGTAAAATATGTTTTGATATATTTTTAGTAATTACAACTAAAATGAAAACACAAAAAGAGAAAGTAAAACACTATGATTCTCATACTCCAAAAAATAAACCAAAGAGCAACCCATGTGCATAAATGCCAGTTTGCGAAAATACTCTAAAAAAGAAATAAGAAATTTAACATGGTATGTTGTTTTGAATAACTGATTCTTACCAATTTTATGCAAACATTTTTTGTACTTTATACAATCAAATTAGAATTATTAATCAAGTTACAATTAGAAATATATGAAATGATTTATAATCAAATGAGAATTATTAACATAAGTAATTTACTTGATGATTCAAACTCATGACTGTATAATCATGTCAAGATGCCTTGCTATGCCACACTAGTTTGTTAATCATCTCCATCAACTTAGCTTTCTACATCAACTTCCACCAGTCCTCTAACACAGAATATCTTTCAGCTAGTGATTCTTAGGGCTGGCTTCTCATTCAGACAATGTATATAAAAGATAATCATATCAGGCCCTATCTGTACAGATCCTGATTTAATGGGACACAAGGAGGAACTTAGCATATAGTTATTTTAAATAGCTCTCTGGATATTTGAGTGTACAGACAGAATTGAGAATAACTGTTTATCTTAGTTACTTTCCCATTGTTAAGACACAATATTCAATACCCATAACATAAAGGAGGATAGGTTTATTTTGACTCATGCTTTCAGTCCATACCTGGTAGGCTTCAGGGCAGAAACAGGATGATAGGGGCACATGGCAGAGGAAAAGGTGCTCAATCCATGGAAGCAAGGAAGTGGAGAGAGAAGGAAGAAGACAAAGACAACAGTATAGCCTGTCAGCAGCCCCACCACCAACATTAACATTGTGGAAACTCCAACCAAGTTCCACATCCTAACAGTACATTTGGTGCTCCCTTGATATGATCACCTCCAAACACATGAGACTTTAGGGACCTTTATTAGGTGTAAACCATAACACTGTTCTATTCCATTAAGAAAAAAAAAAAAAAGCTTTGAAATCTCTCTATAATTTTAGATTTTTTCCTGATTTATACATACCCATTTTTAGAGGCTAATTTCATGTCCCCAGATGTCCAGGTCAAATACCAGTGCCCTGTAATGCCTTCCTAGAAAAATGTAGTCTACATTGATTACTTTCTATACCTTCCTCATGTCATTTAAAACTAACTGAATAATAAAGCATATATTATAATATCATGTGTGTTCACTTCTCTGATTCAATAAGCCTGTCACCACAAACTGCATATTGTAAGGATCCACAATTCCAATAGCAGAAATAAAATATTTGGCAGATACTTGTGAATGACTGAATAAAAAAAATATGAAAAAATGAATTAGTCTTCAAAATAACTTTCTTTTTAATTTATTGTTGTTCTCAATCTCTATCTGGGTGTACAGAATTATTTGTATAGGCATCAAATAGAGTACCTTTTTAAACATGGCCCTTACATACTTGCATTGTAAATTTGCTCTTTTCAGTAGGTCTGCTTTATATAGGCACTCCCTATATTCTCTAGTACTTTTACAATACTACAAAGTCACCAAATTTGTTAAACTAGCACATACTTTCACTTTACCAGATTGAATCTCTTCTGATATAAAATATTTGACTTCAATGGTAACTATTTTGAGATAATATATACTTTACAGATCATTAAAATTTTATTTTGCATTATGTATTTGAGATGATCAGAAGGTCAGACAGTAGATAAAAGATCTACTTGTGCTACAGCTTCCTCAAATGTCCCTGCTACTGATAGCAGAAAAAGGGCTTCATGCAGAGTTGAATGTCTAAGACCCAGCATTTTTAAGAAGAAAAAATAATAAATTCACTCAATATTGCATCATCGCTGAAGACTTTTTCATCCTCTACATAAAATAGCATTCTTCCACCCTTGGACTGCCTAACTACAGACAGACATATGTATCATCTCTATAGCTCTCATTATCACCTGTGGTAAGTCTCCAACTTACCAACAAGTTCCAGTCTGGGAGAATGTTTGTAAGAGGGATTAGTTTGTAAGACTGACAAAGTGAGTTTTATATATCTCTGACACAAATATACAATGTAAAGCATAAACACACACACACAAATATTGTAAACAATTTTTTCTTGAAGTACAGTGAAACTGTAAATAAACTATTTTTACTTTTATAGTTACCTTAAAATGGTAAGCTAGACATGTGAACTACTTCCGCCATTTGTTGCCATCCACCTTAATACGAGGTCCGTTCCTAACTGTGAAAGTTCACAACTTGAATGTTCCTAAGTCAGGGGCTTACTGTATTTTAGTTCTCTAGGACGGCTATTACAAACTACTACAAACTAGGTTCCTTAGAGCAACGTATCTTTATTCTCTCACAGTTACAGGGGCTATAATTATAAAGCCAAAGTGTCCTAATTTCCATGCTCCCTTTGAAAATGTTAAAGAGTAATCTTTCTTTGAATTCCTCTTCCAGCTTCAAGTGGCTTCTGTGAATCCCTGATGTTCCTAACCAGGTGGCTTCCTCCAGAGATAATCATGAAGGTGGAATGGGAAGACAGAGAAAGAGGAATCGAGTGTTTTTAATACGTTAATCTCGGGAGGGGAACACCATCTCTCCAGCATCTTTTCTGTCATATTCTATTGACCTCACAAAGGAACGTTGATATGATGCAAAAAGTGAAAATGGCAATGTGACTGAGTAAATTTCATGAAATAAGACTCTTTGGTGGCTACCTTGATTGCTGGCTACCATACATATTTTATTTATTGTGCAAAATTGTCCTTTGTTTTCAAAGATAGTTACCATTCCTACTCACTCCCTTTCTGTGCTCCATAACATGAAATTAAAGACAGTCCTTATGAAAATAAGAAATTCCTTGTGATTTTCCAAAAATCCCTCAACTGAGAAGAAATATCTGAAATAGGACATCTCTTATTTTTAGAGGCTGCTTGTTTAAAAGGGATCTCTCTGAACTATTTGAAATGCAAAAACAGTGCATGTGAATTACTCTGCAATCCTTATTTAGAGGCAAAGCAGCCAGCCTGAACTCCCCACGTCAAAGAGTATCAGAGTGCTCACAAAGGTGATTCATTTTGACAGTAGGAATATCTGATTATGTGCATAGCTCACTGAATTTTTAATAGAATATCCTATACATGAAGGGCTGAAAGATATACTCTACTACAGCAATGTTTGTGTCTACTTTCCCATTGTTCTTCATCAAACATTAGTGTGAAGACCCTCAATTCCACCTACTGTAACAATGCTGTGATTATTAAATCAGTAAGTGCTTAGCCTGTTCAAATTCTATTTACAAATATCTTTACTACTGAAGCATGTACAGACTTCTAATTATTGTGGATTTTTAAAACAAAAACTGAAAATTAATTTTGCTTTTCTGTCAGAATGATGAAACAAAAGATCAATTATTTTAGATTTATTGTATGAGTAATGTACTCTTATTCTTCATTACGTTTCCTTGTCAGAATGCCAAAGGATACAATCAATTTTTCATTAATTTGTTTATTTATTTATTCATTCATTCAGAAATGAAGGAATTTACTGTGAACTCTATTTAGAAACATAGTATATGCCAACTAGCTTATGGAGATGTATCTCCTTTGGGTCCTGCCCTCAGGAGATCCATTCTCTCATAATGTTCATAATGTGTAGTCACTGCACAGGAATTCATTAATTTTATTTGTCAAAAGGCCAGTTCAGGTAAAATAAACATCAAAAAAATTCCCAGGTACTCTTACACCACGAAAGTTGAAAGAGGAATTTTCTTTGAGCTCAAAATATACAAATGCGAAGGATGAAAAAATGAAGGATTCATTCATATTGGATACAAGTTAAACATCATCTTATTCTCACTGGATGTCCCTTATGGTACCAGGTTGAATAAAATTCTGTTATTGAAAACAGACCACTGTGTTCAGTTTTAACTAACACCAGTGCAGTAGGGAGCAAGAACCATTATTGACTGGCTCACAAGAACTAATTGATAAATTTTTAGAAACCTTTGTAATCAGTTGACATTTACCCTGTAGCTTAAAATTAAATGTGGTGAGAATATTTGAGGCATATAAACTAACAAACACTATAAATGTTTAACAAATGTTTACCAGCATACCACTGTAGGAAGGCTTCTAATCATTTTTAAATTTATTTCCAAAGAAGATACAGCCACTAAAATCACACTCACTATCATGTCACTTTCTTGGGTTTCTCAGTTGCACTGCAATCCCATCTAGCAAAAAGGTAAGTTTTCAGTCTTGGAAAAGAAAGTACTCCAAAACACTCTAGTTTATATATTTGGGATATATTACACTCTAGAAAATCAAGCTGGGTTTTCAAGGAGTCTCAATAAAAGCACTTTTAAACCTCTTTGACCCTAGTCTACTTTAGATTCATGAAGCTAAAAAAATTAAAAAGTCTATAAAATTTCAGAGACTAATATTCATTTAAATCATATTTTACCACTTCATTTTAAGTAGATATTATTAGTACTATGCAATTTGGGCTAAAAATATTAGAATACAAGGAACTATCTCTATAAAGCATGTGGCTTTACTATTGTTTATTAAGATAACAAATTACTCATCCCCAACAGAACCTGTATGTCTATGCCAGGCAGTTGTAAAATGTAAGCTTAAGAACGTACATTTATTCAAAACTACGTTTATTTCTCTATAAGATCAAAATAGCTATTTTCTTCATGAGTTTTGAAAATAAAGCAAATGAACGAAATGTTTGTGCAAAAATGTATTATGTTTTTAGAGCTTGATTATTAATACACCTGAGTTAGAAAATTTCAGTTCATGATTCCCAGGGTGAAAATAGCCTTGGCAGGCTACAGAGAGTATGTAAAAAGACATAGATGCTGTAGTACATATTCAGTTCCAAAATGTTCCATCTGTGCATTGGGAGCTGAGTTATGATTGCTGGGGGAGATATAACTTCCTAATGCACTTACTTTCATGTCTTTCAGAATTTTACTATACTGGAAACTTTTAGTCCCATAATGTTTCTAAATATTGGAAATTTTGTTTGTGCTATAGGAATATTCAATCTGATAAGCTTTTATGTAAAATTATTAACACTCTCATTTAGATTTAAGAAAAGTGAATGGCCATGGACAATATATATAATTAGAAAACCAAGGTATTGACTATCTACCATATTTCTCACACTCAAATCATTCAGAACTGTTTCCCATGAAATACAGTACATACAAAATATTTCTTAGTCTCCAGAATCTAATCAACTACCTAAAGTTTTCATTCTAATTCATGATAGAATTCTTCAACATGTCATTTTCCTTGCAAATGTATCACTGTTTTTAAGGGATAACCAATATAAGATGAACAAGCAATCACCACCAATTTAGTGCTGGCATTTACATGCAATGTTATTTTCTTACAAATATTTTTTATGTAGTTTTCATCCACCAATGGTTTTTGTGTTCATTTAAATAAAATATTTTTATTTTATGTTTGCATATTTAGCCAATAACATCCCCTTAAAAATATCAATATAAGCATTTTGATGAAACATACAAGATGATTAGTATAATTTTGGACACATTTATCATTTTAAAATTCTGAAATTGTATTTACAATTTGTATTTGTGTACTGTGATTATTCACTTTTCCAATAGCAATTTTGTGAAGCAGGTCGACATCCTTTTCTAAGCCGTGAAATAAGTTCTGTAGGACTTCCCTTAGGTAGTGATTTAATAGTGAGGGGGAGATACCTTCACAGCTGCCTATAAATTTAATACATCAGACTTCAGTGTCCTTTTCTGTCCCCGCATGTACCAGCAGTTCTCATTATTTCCTTAGAGAAAGCTAAAACATTGACCATGGAGAAGTACAAGAAAACAAGTAGAAGAAAGACACAGGGAAAAAATGGTGCATGTGTGTTTGTGTGTGTGTGTGTGTGTGCGCGTGTGTAGTAGGAGAATGAGGGAAGCAAGAAAAGAATGAGAGAAATGGAAAAGAAATACAATGTTGCAGCTCTGTAAACTCTCTAGGCTAAATTATTATTTAATAATAATAGAGTGCAGATGTAACTCAATAGCACAGTGCTTACCTAGGAGACCCTGAATTTGATACCCTGTATTGAAAGCAAACAAACAAACAAAATAAATAAGTTACTTATTCCATATAAATGTTCCATTTTATTTCCATCTGTATATGTCTAATGAGTTTGTGTATTAAAGAAGGTAACAGCAGAATTGTCCACATATGTTTACTATGATACAGAATATATAGTCTACATTTTCATTCAATCAGATACACTATTAATTGGGTGAGTGCCAATCCCAATGCTATCTACAGGTTTTGAAGTAAGAAAAACAAAATAATTAAGATGTCTTTTATTTAATATGGAGGAAATAAAAAGTTTCAAAAATCTTCAGTCATTGTTTATTAGCTTCTATTTGAGGCCATAGGTACACTCATGAAAAATCCATGTAAATAAATTTTCCCGCACAAGGAATGGACTACAGGAGCCATCAGAGCTGACATAATGCTCTCAGTTTGTAATTTATGTGAATATATTTCAGTATAATCTTATTACTATTCACTTACCTTCACGAACATTAAAAACTCTTGGTGGTCTCTATGACTTTTCTTTTTGATATGTTGAACAGGTCAAGGTCCATTTTTTTAATATTTGGTCTCAAGACAAAACAAGGCTTTATTTTTGAAATATGCTATGAAATTAACTATAAATTCTTATAGATTAAGATGATTTAAAAATGACAATATGTTGGACATGAAAAAGACTTCTGTAGGTTATTGGTAAAGCACATGAATCCTAAAGTCAGATAGCTTAGGTTACCAGCTTTGTCATGTGGGTAATTGAACAAATTAATCTGTCTGACTTTGGTTTCCTTTTCACAAATAGAAATTTATATTATTTTACTTCTTATGATTTTAAAGTTTAAGGTATTTAGACAAGTCCTTCACAGATAATAATGGCTCAAATATACTTCCTTTAACTTTATTAGTGTTATCTAGCAGAGAAGCACTGAATTATTGTTGAGGATATTAAAGCCAAGCAGAAAAGGTCACTTCTGCAAGGTCATAGAATTTATTAGTGGCATAACAAGGCTTAAAAACTAAGCAATCTGTTAACAGAATGTTAACAGAATGTGGAAACACAGACAAGGGAAAAGAAAGTTGGGACAGCTGTGTAACCATTTTGTTGGTGATGTTGATTTCTTATAAGTAAAATTTAATCTTGTAACTTAAAAATATTTTGGATGTGCAGATAGTATTCTTGATCTGAATGCATTGAACAATATGATATTTAGAAAATAAGTAGCTAACTTAAGGCTGGGACTTAGAGACTACAAAGATTGTTTTTGGGAAAGATTGAAAGTGGAATTATTTAAGAATATTAATCATTTTATTTTTGTTAAGATAAATCTGGAAAGGAATTGTCTCTTCTATGTATTGGTCAAAATTATTTAAAGTGTTTCTCAAAACCTCTAAGAAAATTGGGAGTTTGGAAATTTTGTTTTCAAACTTAAAGATGTATTTAATAGTTTCACTGTTTCAATCTATATTGGCAATGTTCATTTTGAGGAGAGGAGCTTTAAAATAATTACCACAAAATATTTGAAAATAGATAACAGCCAAGTAAATAAATTCATTACTAGAAAGACAACGATGACTTTATTCCACTGTATTCTATATGTGTTGAATGCACAATAATTAAACTACTTAAGAGTTCCAAATTCAACAGGCCTTCCAACAGCAATTTCTGCAAAGGGATGCCTACATTTAGCTCCTGCTTCAATGCAATTGCACAGGTATATAATGTAAAAATCTCAGAACATTTGATAAAAATTTCCAAAACAGAAAGAAATACACAAACACATAAATATATACATGTGTATACACATACATATGCATGGCTATATGTGCATAAATACAGTGTGTGTGTATTTATATGCATATATGTACGTGCAAGTGTGTGGGTGTGCATATGTACACATTCATGTAGGAGGACAGATCCCAGATAGCCTGGGCTGACAGAGCTTTACCCTGTTATACTTTCAGTTCTTGAAATAAGAATGTGAAACCCTGAAAGAGGAAGAAGTGTCTAGAACACTCTAGGCAATGTCTTCATCCTTTCTAAAACAGGATGTTCTGTAGCACTTGAGCCTAGTGAACTCACAAATATCTAGGGTATGTAAGTTCAGAGTGTAGTGCTTTGGAATTTATCAGCTGTAGTACAGTGGAGATGAAGCAAGTGTCTGCAAAGTCCATTATTCCTTGGCAGCCTAAGTAATTGGATCACCTTGGGTTTTAGTGGCTTTGATCTAAAAGTGCACTCCCTCCTGAAAAGTCATATGATGATACCCAGTCCTTAGTACAATGTTATTAAGAGGTGGGGGCTTTGGGAAGAGATTTGGTCATGTTTGCCCTGTGCTTATTAGTGGGATAGTACCCTTACAAAAGAGGTCAGAAGGAGCTTGTTTAGTCCTTCAACCACCTAAAGACACAACTAGAAGGCATCGTCTTTGAAACAGAGAATGAGCCACTGACTCTTCTGGTGTTTGATATCAGACTTCCTAACCTCCTAAGCCATGAGCAATGAATTTCTGTTATTTGTAAATTACCTAGTCTAAGATACTTTGTTTCAGTAGCCTGAATGGACTAAGAAACCAGGCTTCTGGTTATTGTCAGAGTTGTCTGTGAGTCGTAATTATGCTCTGCCTCACTGCTGTGTGTGTTCTCACTGGTAGTAACACTGGGACTCAGTTGTTGCCTTTCAGTTGCCCTTATGGTGCCAGAACTGCTGAGGTAGCTGGATCTACTGCCAGAATTACTAGAACTTTTCAGCACACATACATGTTCTCTTCAAATACAAATTATAAACATTTAAGGAGATAGAAATGATAATTATCCTGATCTGGTAATTACACATTAATTATAAATTATATCAAAATTTCAAACTGAATCTCATGATGTGTACATTTATTATGTCAAAGTAAAAGTAAATTTTTAAATTTAAAATTATTAAATAATTATTAATGATGAAATTATTTAAAAATTTGAAAGATAAAAGAATAAGCCTTTAAAATAGTTTTAATTTGTACAGAGATTTGTATATTTTTGATAAAGCTTAAAAGAGACAAATCTTTGAATTTTCTTTATTAACAGGAACAGACACTGGACAATCCTAAAGGAATTTAAAATTTTTTCTAGTGAGCTTATTTATATAATATTATTTTTCTGTAAATATTAATTGGAATTGCCATTGCCTAGGAAATATATTTTCTAACAGTTAGGAAATAGCTGGAAAATATCCAAAATAAGACATGAATTATAATTTCACCACTTTTAACTTTCAGCATAGATAATCCAGCCAGTCACTTTGGAGAGAGAGGCTCACTCTGGAGAGAGGCTAGGTGAGACCAGGGAGAAGACTTTATGCTTTTCTAAATTATCAAACCAGAAGAAAGAGGATTTGACAAATTCTAACCAATAGTTTAATTCTTGTCTTAATTTTGTCTTCCTTAGATTTAGTAATGTTCCTAACTTCAGTCAGTTCTAGATGTTCATATTCTATTGACTTTCTCATTGTCACAACAACTGTATGATGAAGACAAGCATATAAATAAATGACAAAATAGTGAGATAGTTGGATAATCATACCATCACTACCCACAGTGAGTTTTGCTGTGCCCTATTACCTCTCTTGCACATGCTGTGGATCACCTTTCTCTGAAAAATGCTATATTCCATGATTCCCTGAATGGAATTGTTCTGGAGGTAAGAACAATTATAACCTTATCATTGGTCTGTAAACAGATTACTTGTCATCAAATCATTTGCCAAGCCAGCCAGCTGCAGAACCCCTGTAGAAGATGAAGTCAGTAGTGCATTAGAGGCCAACACATTTCTTCCTGTTTGTAGGACAAAACTTCCCAATACAGAGACAAGCTAAGTTTAAGTGAAATTCATACTCCTGGGGAAACAACATCCCTAGTCCCAAATTCCTCACAAGTAAACTAAGTAGAGTAAGATTCAAAGTCACTTTCAAACTTCTTTTTACATCACTGTGTATTTCCAGATGCTCTGTGCTTGTCAAATACAATCCTTTTCATCTGAAGAATTATTCTGTCTATATACTATGGGAAATAGAAAGGAGAGAGTGATAATTTAGAGCAAGAGTATCCGTATCTCATTCTTTCTTGAAGTACTGATAGGAGGTCAGATAGTTCTGTCTTATTATTTGTTTAATTCTTCCTCTCATGGAAAGCCAGATGTGCTGTCCCTGTTTTAGATCAAGAATTGCCCTGCTGAAGCTGTCTATTTTCATAAAGAAAAGAAAAGAGTTCTCCTTATTTCACCTCTTGAATTCTTATGAATCCATAGATTCTATTGTGCTCTGCTGACTAAAGATGCAAGGGACAGGGCTGGGGATTTAGTTCAGTGGTTTTGCCACTTGGTGCGCAAGCACAAGGACCGGAGTTTGATCCCCAGTACCAAAAAAAAAAAAAAGATACAAGGGACAGTAATATCCTTTAGTAATACAACTTATAGGATTTTTTAAGTCAGGAAGATATAAAGCAGTACAATGTTTGTAAACAGAATTAATCTCCATTTATTGGTATTTTCTTGGTTGGAGAAATTACCAGAGGTTTGGCTGTTTGTTTTCCTTCACAAAGCTTAGTACTGTGAAGCATTGAAGAAAGCCATTGGATTCCTGCTGGTTGGGGTCCAACTCTGGGATCTGATAAAGATATTCCATGTACAAAGTCCTAATAACCTCAATGAGTGGGACATTGTATGCCATAACATGAACTAAGATTAATACTATTAACAAGCATGAAAAAGAGAAAAGGGGAACTACAGAAAGAGGGAAGGATGGGGAAGGTGAAGATTTTAAAAAAGAAACAAGTATTATGTACTTGTACCAACTCCACAAGAGGACTGTAAAACGCATGTACCATAAATATACTAATGAGATAAAAAATAAAAAATTGAATATAATTTTCAAAAGGAAAGCTGTAAGACTCTTGTTTCAACTTAAATCAAACTGATGCCTGCAGGGTGCACAGGTAACAGCTAACTTCAAAATGCAACGTTTCTATTCAGCTACAGGTTGCTCTAATGGGAAAACCCTTCTTCCAACCTAAAGGATTTAGGGATATTAATAGACTGAATTTCTAGGAAATTTTCCCAACAGTGGCATCTATAGAAAGCTGGTAAACTAATAAAGACAAAAACAGACTTGAGAGAAAATTCAGAAATAATTTCCAGGTTGTGTAAAAGGGAGTTAGATAATGGTGAAAAATAGAACAGTTATTTGAGAAAAATATATTTCCATGAAAGAGGAAAATACAGCACCTATAAGATAATGAATAAAGATTACATGCTCCTGGGAAGGAGTGTATAGTTTCCCTTACAGATCAGTACACCATGCTTGTCGGCATTTCCAGGTGTTGAGTAGCTGCATTTCCCAAGTGAATCTGATGCTCAGCTAATAGAGAAAACCCAGGTCAATGGGCAACTAGCAATCATATATTTTTCCCTAAAATTGTAATCTTTCTTTACAAATATGAGAGGAATGGAGGATTTCCAACAGGATCTCTTGACTTCTTTATAAGGATACGGTAATTTAGATGAACTGAATATTCCTGGTTCACTTGCTGACACTTTGTAACTCTTTTCCAAATAAGACCACTTCCAACTGATATATATATATACACACACACACACACATATATATATACACACACACATATATACACATATATATACCTATATATACATATATATACCTATATACACATGTATACCTATATATGCATATATATACATATATATATGCCAGTGTAGAAGTCAACCACATTATAGTTCCTTTTCTTCTAAAATAGGCCAGAACTCTTCTTTCTTATTTATTTCCAAAATAAATTTAAAATCTATTTGAAGGCACATGAAAAGTTTATACTTTAGGTGCATAACACCTAAAAAATGATTTATGAATAGTTGGTAAGTTCACACACACACACACACACACAGAATTATTTGTTGAATAAGTGATTACTGAATGAGACACTAAGGTTTTTCAGTGCTCCAGAGTTCATACTAGTAAAAATACAATAAATTTTTATAAAATATCTGTTCACCCAAATCTCTTTTAGAAGAACTATATAGATATATTTACCTTACAAGGATCTAAATAATTCTTCAACATTTGAAAATTATAGAGTAACTTGCATACCATTCTTTAGTATATAATATACTAAAGAGAAAAGAGGACCGCTAAAGAGATTATTATAATATCAGAATGGCTCCTGAAATAATTTCAGAATGAATATGACTAATGAATGACTCACAAACTATTGATATTTATTTCAGTTCCCAAAGGAAGAGCTAATTCACTTGCAGTATACTCTTAACATTTAGCATGTCTTCATTTGAATTGCAATTATCTTTACAGAAGACTGAAAAAAAGCTGAATAAAAGTTTCTAGAAATTAAATGGAAATATGACTTCCAGCTTACTGATCTCTATTTCTAAATAAATCTTATTATTTTTATACCACATTACATCATATTCATGAAATAAGATCAGGGAAGATATATTTCATTCTAGCATTTCATTGCTCATTACCTCATACAGAGCTCTATCCTAAGCCTTATATATTAAAGATATGGAATGTGTTTTATTTTTATACATTACATTTAAATGTAAACTCATGTTAACTATTGAGTATTTATTTAAATTTTTTCTGTCAGTATTACATTTTGATTAAACTTTATTGTAGGACCATTTATAAATAATAAAATAATAATCCTAAAATACAATTTAAAGTGTTAACAGATATAATCTAATTTAAAATTTTTTGTTATAAAAATTCAAAATTAATGTTTGGTCCTAATATTTGATATATATTTAAATATGTAACTTCTATCCACTTAAATAAAAAATGGATATCAAGTCTAGTATTTAAAAATTATAGGTGAATATATTTTTTATAATGTATGTGACCTGACTTTTAGAGTTCATTAACTTCTGTACTCTATACATTTGATAATGCTCTTAAGAAGATAGTAAGACAATGATGTTAAGAAGACAGTAAGTAAAATAAGTGTATTTTAAGAAATAATGAAAAATAAAGACATTGTACAAAAATATGCATTACCATTAATAGTGACAATCTTTAATCAGATATGATTATCAAAAAGGAAGATTTTTACACCACTCAGATCCTGATAAGGATCAATTAAAAAAAATAAAAATAGGAAAACGTGAGACTCTTTCATCAGTGGTTTTGGTAAATTCTCTAAATGCATTTCCCATTATTATCTTTACAAGAAATTTATCTTTGGCAGAAAACATTTCATCTTACTCACTTTTAACCATACCGCATAACAGTGTTGAGTAAATTCCCATTGTGCAATGCTCTGAACTTTTCTGACCTTGATAAACTGAAACTGAATCCATTAAGCAACTCTCTATTTCCATATCCCTGCACCCTAAAAAAAAATCATCATTCTACTATATTCCTCTGTGAATTTGATTATTATCTAAATCATATGAGAAGAATTTGACATACTCAGTCTTTGTGCTTGGTTTATTTCACTTAGCAGAAAGTTATGAAGGTAAAACTTTGTACCATGCATCAGAATTTCCTTTATGCTTGATTAATATTTCCTTGATGTTAATATATGTACTTCACATTTTTGTTCACATTTTGTTCACATTTTTTTCCATTCACCTGTTAATATGCACTTATGTTGCTTTTAATTTTGGCTAGCATCAATAGCAATGTTATAAATGCTGGTGTACTAATATCCCTTTTAGACCTATTTTTTCCATTATTTGGGGTGACTCAGAAGTGAAGTCATAGAGTCATATACTGTATTTTGTGTGTAATTTTTTGAGCAACAGGATAATGTTTTCATAATGAGTGCATCATTTTACATTTCCACCATTAGCATATCAGGGTTCTTATTTCTCTACAACATTCCCAATATTTACTTTCTTTCTTTTTTAACATATAATACTCTTGCTACTGGATGTCAAGTGCAATCACATTAAGGTTTTGATTCACATTTCTCTAATGATTGGCATCGTTGAGCATCTTTTCATTTACTTCCTGGTCATTTGTCCTCTTCTTAGGAAAAATAGCTATTCAAGTATGTTGTTCATTTTTTAGTCAGTCTGTATATTTTGTTTTTTAGTATCAGAATTTCTCTATGTTCTAAATATTCACATTATCAGATATATGACTTGCAAATATTTCTTATTCTTTGAGTTGTTGCCTTTTTATTGGTTATAGTGTCTTTTAATGCAATATATTGAAAAAATATTTTCATGAAATGAAACTGGTCTGTTTTTTGGTTGCCTATATCTCATGTCATATTCAAGAAATAAATTAATTGTATAAAAACTTACATGTTTGAATTAAATATTGGCAATTAATAAACATTGATTTTTAAAAGCACATTTAACAAAATACTCTTTTGTGATCACAAATTTCACAGACTATAAAGAGGAAAGTATCTCAACATAATAAAAGCACCTATGAAAATAAATAGTTAACATCGTGTTCGGTGGTAAAAGATAGAAAATTTTTCCTCTAAGACCAGGAGCAAGACAAAAATATTTGTTTTTGACATTTGGACTCTATTTAGCTTGGAAGGTCTAGCCAAAGAAATTAGAGTACAACAGGAAAATAAAAATGAATAAAGGAAGCAAATTAGGAGAGGAAGAACTAATATTATTTTATTTTACATAGTATAATCTATATGTAGGGTACACAGAGATATCTATCTATATATCTATATCTATCAATCTATATATGTATGTATTCACACACATACATACATATACAAGTACATATATTTAAACACACACAAAATATTGTTAGATCTATTTTCAAAAGAGCAAAATATAAGGATAGAAAATCAATAGCAAAAATAGGTAGTGTTTCTGTATACTAAAACTAAATGATCCATAAAGGAAATTAATAATTCCATTTACAATAACATAATTGAGAATAAAATATTAGGGAACAATTTCACCAAGAAGTTGAAAAATATGTACAGTGAAAATTACCAGACACAAATTAAAATAAATTAAGTAAGATCCAAATAAATGAAAAGACATCCTATGTCTAAATGCATTTAAGACACATCTCAAATTATTCTTACTTCTACACTGGATAAGTACTGCTTATTTCATCATATTTTTATTTAGAGGTATAAGTAGTTTATATGTGTCATATTAGTGCAGCTAGCACACTTAGGGACTGTAAGATGCCTGCCTTTCCATTCACCTAAATCTGGGCAACACCCCAGTGCCAACTCTCCTTCTATTATCCTAAGAGAAACAGAAATAAGAATAATAAAGACCTAGGAAATCTTTAAAGCTCCAGGCCACAGTCTGTTAGATACTATGGCCCGACTTTCCGTAACCTTTTCCCCACTTGAACTTCATTAAAGGTTCACGGATAGGCATCGCATATTAGACATGCTATTAAAACAGAGTGAATTATGAGACATTCATGTCTACTAAGGTCCCCTGTATGATTCAGCACGTGATGAATTATTTCTGTCAATATTATCCAGACAGATCTAATGAGAGGCACTTGGGACAGTGTGTACTTTTAAAATCTGATAGCCTGATTTATCTTTGCTGTTTTCCTATTCCCCCTCCAATCCTGGAGCCACTTTTCCATTTATGCCCCTTTTTTGTTTCTGCTGCTATGAACCCGAGCACATTTTCCTGTTATCTTTCATAAATGTAAACTGCTTTTTCTTTTAGCACTGGGTGTACACTTGTAATTCTTTGCTCACCATACGCAAGAACCTGGACTCTCTTGACCACCTCCAATACTGTATCAATAGCATATAAGATTTTATAAATTATTTAACTCCAGAAATGACATTATCTACATCTTTCTTTTCATTTTAGTTTCTTTACAGACTAATAATCAGAACAGCAGATGTGTTTGTTTAAACTATATTGATCATAGCTCTAAAAATAAAATCACTGCAGGATTTTTACTAACAAAACCTAGAAGAGAAATAGAAAAACTATTTCTTCCATTGGTTGGGTACACAGTCCTTTCAAAGAAAAATTTTATGCCATCTGGTGAAAAAATTCTAACTGTAAGATTACATCAATACAATAGGAAACATTGGATGATAATATTAAAAGTTCTTTGGGGGTAGGAGGCTGCAGAGATTGAGAAAGTATAGATCAAAAGACTCTCATTTTTGACACCAGTTGCAAGCTCAGGGGTTTTTTCCAAACCTTAGGTTTAGTAACTTGCTAGGATTCACAAAACTCACTGAAAGCTATTTTTCTAACAGTTAAAACCCAGGGCAGGGAAAAGAGACACATTAAAATGAGCCAAAGGAGCCAGAGAGTTAGCTCAGTGGTACCTAGCTCAGTAGCACCGCACCTGCTTGGGAAGTGCAAAGTCCTGAGTTCAATCCCTGGTACAAAAAAAAAAAAAAAAAATGAGCCAAAGAAATTTCCAAATGAGCAGTTTCCAGT
Source organism: Heterocephalus glaber (assembly GCF_000247695.1). The sequence goes on along the minus strand of NW_004624802.1, from coordinate 6,818,667 downwards.
TGTTCTGCCCTGTGGAGTCACAATATGATTTCATTCCTGGCATCAAAGTGTGACAATATGCAAGAAGGTTTCCAACAAAGTTCATCCTAGTCTTAGTCTCCACAGCATTACTGGGGTCCCTCACTCCACATTTCGCCAGAAGACAAGCAATTCTGGAATCCTGGGGCAGAGAAACCAATGTGGGGAACCAGACAGTGGTGCAAGTCTTCTTTCTGGGCCAGACCTCCCCAGAGGACAACCATCCAGACCTTTCAGATGTGCTGAAATTTGAGAGTGCGAAGCACCATGACATTCTTATGTGAAACTACAGAGACACTTTCTTCAACTTGTCACTGAAGGAAGTGATGTTTCTCAGGTGGATGAGTACTTCCTGCACAGTCACTGATTTCATTTTCAAGGGCGATGATGATGTTTTTGTGAACACCCATCACATCCTGAATTACTTGAATAGCTTGTCCAAGAGCAAAGCTGAAGATTTGTTTATAGGTGACGTGATCCACAATGCTGGGCCCCATTGAGATAAGAAACTGAAGTACTACATCCCGGAAGTTGTTTACTCTGGGGTTTACCCAGTTTATGCACAGGGAGGTGGATTCCTCTACTCCGACCACTTGGCCTTGAGGCTGTACAACCTCTCTGACCGGGTTCATCTCTATCCCATTGATGATGTTTATACTGGAATGTGCCTTCAGAAACTGGGCCTCGTTCCAGAGAAACACAAAGGCTTCAGGACATTTGATATCGAGGAGAAAAACTGGAATAATATTTGTTCCTATGTAGATTTGATGTTAGTACATAGTACAAAACCTCAGGAGATGATTGATATTTGGTCAAGGTTGCAAAGTGCTCATTTAAAATGCTAAACTACATACAAGCTAAATTTTGCATAGAAAAGCATATCTGATCTAGTTCCCAAATTGTGTTTTCACATCAGGTTATTTGTATGTTAAGCCATCGGAACTGCCTTTATAAGTAGTATCCATTTGAGGGCCTCCAAGCCCTTCGATTTGGTACTTTTGTGACAAGGGAAAGCAGATGACAATTTTTTATGGAGAATATGACAGGGTGATTGGTTCTAATCCCTTCTACTCACTAATGGTCATTATTTTCTAATTTGTCCCCTTTCATCTGAGTCATGTTTCTGGAATTTGACCACTGTAAGTTATTTTTGTTTTGCCCTTCTGTATGAGAATATTCTTACTTCCATTATAATGACTGATATATCTATAATTCAGGTATATTGAACTTATTTGCTACCAAGATCTTCTTGTTCATGACTCAATGGTTTTTGTGAAATAGAATTATGTTATTTTCATAAGATGTGGATGAATTTTGTTTTTGCTTGTTTGTTTTGGTTTTGTTTTTTTGAGACAGAGTCTCACCATGTAGTCCAGACTGGTCTTGAACTTGCTATGTAGTTGAGGATAGCCTTGAAGTCATGGCCATCCTCCTGCCTCAGCTTCCCAAATGCTGGGATTACAGGCATGTGCCATGACACCCAGCTGAAATGTGGACGAATTTTAAAAATTGTTTAGAAAATGGACTATATCAAAGTTTCCTGCCACCCCATCAGTATTTTCTTGTGTTAATTAATTAATTAATTTTATAAAATAAGAGTCACTGTATGACATATCCAGTTTATCTTGTTGTGGTTTATGATCAGGAAAATAAATTTAATTTTTCTTATGAGTGATGGCACAATAGTTACATAATTTTAGTATTTTGAAAATAAGAAGTGTGATTCCATAATAGCCAACTGATGATTGCATCTCCCCTGACAAACATTCATATGAGTTTATAAATTTTCAATGTGGATTAGGACTTTTGAACTTGAAATGCAAAGATGGCAGTTACAGATGTTTTAAGTGGTTTGCCAGTTTAAAACTCCAGGATTCTATTCTTGCCATATTTTCACATGTTGCTTATCCAAAGTTATTATTCTGAGTAGTGATCGCTTCCCTGTTGCAGTGTAGAAGTGCCTGTGTTTTTATTTATTGTTCAGATCGAAGACCAAAACATTTTCTTCAATATATTTTGTGTAATATTTTATTTGTATACAGTGTTGTTGATGAAATATTTAATTAAAGCATGGTATTTTAAATGTTAAGATGTAACATGTTAAATAAAGCTAATGGTTACTTTTGAATTTTAAAATTCTTTTTTTGGAGGTATGAACTAGTTGATAAAATTCTGCCAAACTATTGTTTATATGTACTATTTTGTAACATGCTTTCTTGAAATATTTTTGTGTTTTTAGAGATGAAGATTCCTATCAGATACAATACTGGAGACTGTAAAAATGTGGAAATAAAGCAATTGTATTTTTTAAATAAATAAATAAGTAAATAAATAAATAAATTGTAAAAGGAAAATTGTCCTCTGAGATTTCATATGGAGGTAATTTTAAGTTACATAAGGATAAATGGGGTAGATTTAAGAGTGAACTCTATAAATCTATTCTGAGATAATTGGCAAATTCAAATAACTCAATATCCAAATATCTAGGCAAGTTTTAGTTTAGTGACTTGGTAATGTTCACTTAATAATGGTATAAACATATTTACAAATGCACAGAACTATTTTTATTTATTTATTTATTTATTTTTTGTTAAATTCTTTTATTGGTACATTTTAGGTATACAACACAATTACATTTCTCATTG
>NW_004624802.1:6791102-6810852 GCF_000247695.1 Heterocephalus glaber | reverse complement strand
TTCCAGATCCCCTTTTGTTGCCAGTTCAGTGGGTCCAGGTGGTTGAGTATCAGAGTGTTCCATCTCATTTCCTTTTGGGGTTGGTGTAGGTGATCTGGAAGTCTGGTTTTGAGACTTATTTACATGTTTTCTCGTTTTGACTTGGGGTGGGGGCATGTTGGCACCTGTGTGTATAACCTCCTCTGAGCTGGGAGAGGTGGGACAGGGGCTGGGAGCGGCAGTAGGGATGGTGCCCTTGAAGCCCCTTCCTCCAGGCTGACAGTGGTGGGACAGAAGTTGGCCCCAAAGCCCTTTCCTCTGGGCTGGGAGCAGCAGAAGGGATGGTGGCTGGGAAGCTCCTTCTTCTGGACCAGGAGCAGTGGGACGGCAGCTCAGAAGCCCCTACCTCTGGGCCGGGAGCAGCGGGAAGCATGGTGGCCCTGAAGCCCCTACCTCTGGGCTGGGAGCGGCAGGATTGAGGGCAGCCCCAAAGCCCTTTCCTCTGGGCTAGGAGTGGCGGGAGGGATGGTGGTTGTGAAGCCCCTTCCTCTAGACCAGGAGCAGTGGGGAAAACTATTTTTAAATTAACTTTTTACATGCAAAGATTTCTGTCCCAGGAAGGTTGTTGAAAATTACTTTCATATTATTGCCTTTTAGATTCTTGTTTTTAAAATTTATTTCTAAACTTTGTTTCTTCTTTCATCCATATGCCTCATTGTCATTAATGAGCAGCATTCTTGTAACCCCTTTTACTTGAAGCAACTTTTCTGTTACCTAATTTATGCCCTGCTTCAAGCTCAAATAAGTAATATGACTATGTTTCTAATTTGTTTATGAAAATTACATTACTAGCTCTTTGTCTCTGGACTCAAGTCTACCCCACCTCTGTGAATTGCTATGGCATCAACCTGAGTTTACACTTCTGGCTTTAAAATTTCTCTGCTTCACTAAATTTTTAATGCCACACATACCTGTATGCCTAATATACCTGATGTCGCAATGATTTCATTACCCCAAAGCCCTGGCTACTCTCACTATAATTTCATCTTTTGTCTCATTTTTCAACAGAATGTCCTGATCTCCATAGTTTCTGCCATGGCGTGTAGAAACTGGCTTCCATGGCAGCTGAACAAAGGGGCCAGGTATCACTATCAGGAAGTTTGGGGGACTCAAGGCTCTGTGCTGTGAAGTTTGGATGAGAAAGAATAAAACTCTGGCAGATAAATTTCCGTTACTTCATTTATTATTCCAATACTTGTCCCAAGTGAAGTGATTCTACATAGTTTGATTCAAAATGTACTGTGACTGAACAACTAGCTGTGTTTCCTTGTGGCTATATGACCAGTTTAGTAACACAGGATGATGTATTCATGTGTCCATTTGCCTTGACTCACTTTCCTGACACTTGATGCCCTGGTTTTTATTTTTCAATAAAGTTTTAGCAGGTAAGCTTTCCCTGAACCAGAAGCTAAGGTGGCTTTTAGTCCTTTCTGGCACCTAGGAAACTATACATTGCAGTATCACATTTATCAATAATAGTATCTGATTAATTAATGAGCCCTCATTCCCACTTTTTCCTATCCTACACTGATGAGAGTGGAAGTTGACAATAAGGGTAAATTTTGTGAAAAGTGTTAGTTTAGCAGACAGTCCTAAGGATGCTTGCAGTGCCTGGCTGGTAATATAGGCTACATTCCTCTTAAACAGAATCTAAAGAAAATAACACCAGAGTCCTAGGACTTTATAACATGTCAAGTGTAGACAAATTTACGTTTTGCATGCTCTCTATTAAAAATGGAAGTTGAACAGTTAAAGCAGAATTCCAAAACAACAAAACAACAACAACAAAGGAGCAAACAACCTGCTCTACTTTGGATCTGCAATTCCTCCAGAGGCCCATGTGCAGAAGACTTGGTTGCCAGCCTGGGGCATTATTTGGGAATGGAGGAAGCTAAGAAGGTGGTACCTAGGGAAGGAAGTTAGGGCAGTTGGAATATGCCCCTTAAGAGGATATTGAGATTTCAGCCCTTTGCTCTCTCTCTCTCTTTCTGCTTGTCAACCATCATGAGGTGAGCAGCCTCCTATATCACAAGTTTCCATTATGGTGTTCTGTGCTGCTGCAGGTCCAACGCAATGTGACCAACTCAACAAGAACTGAAAAAATCAGCCCAAGTAAACTTCTTATGAGTTGCTTATCCCAGATATTTGTCACAGTAACAAAAAACTGACTAGCACAGGCCCCAAAACACTAATAATTTTAAAAATAAGGATTAGGGACACAACTAAATTAAATATTTTCAGATTTAATTTTGATGTTAGTGGTCTTAACAAGTCTTTGGACATTGCTCATATGTGCCTGGTTGAGTGGTTTAGATTCATTCAAAGAGAACCAATTAATTTTGTTGAAAAAAATTATTTTGTCTAAAAATATGTGTATTGGCTACAAGTAAAAATTCAAATATAATTATATTTTTACTTTGTCTAAGTTTAATCCAAATTCCACTAAGGAGAAGGAGCATAACAAGTCATCAAATGATCTGACACCCTAAAGACAAAGCAAGAGCTGATTGATTGAATGTTCCTTTTCAGGTGCTATTTTGCCATGAGGTGATCTAGACTTGATTGAATACATTCATCAAACTATGCACCTTCAAATTTTTATACTTCTGCCTTCCACTATCTCTTGTATCCTACAACATCACACTATTACAGCATAATATATTGAGAGCTCTAAAGTTCATTAAAGGGTAAAATAATTGTGCAGAGTCATCATCACTAAAATGGGAGAAATTGAGGGAACAGAATGTTATTAAAAATAATGATTACAAAAAAACCCAGAATTATCTCATGATATAAATGTCTTATGTATTTGCAATATAAATATAATAAAATTTCTCCTGTTCATCAATTTCATGTTCTCTATCTTCCCCCCTCCCCTTCTACTTCTTTCTCAGGAGTAAAAATCAAATGCTTCTCAGGAATAAATAGAAACTTTTCCCATTTCCCCATGAAAACAATTTGGGAAGACAGCGTAAGGGTTAAATTCTTCAACATATCCTTTTCTATCTCAAAATATTTATTTAAGCATTCTTCCAAAGCTTGTTTGCTTTTTAAAAGGATTTCTGGGTTTTGCTTAGTTTATGCCTTGACTTTTCTCCAACCTTAGGGAGTATCAGATGTTATAGATTTTATTACAAGAAAAAGCAAAATAAAATAATGTAGAATAATTCCTCCCATGTTTTCACAAATAAATAAAACATATTGTTGAAAATATATAAAGCACTTCTAATATTTCGTATTACCTTGAATTTTTCCCTGTCTTCATTTATTATTGTTCACTTTAAAGTAGTGCACTTTTTTATAAGAAGAAAAAAGATTAAATATGTGCTTGGTGTAATATTAAATAATAACTACCTATTATCAAACACCTAGTGTATATAAAACACTACGTAAAACACTTTGCATCTATTACCTGACTTAATTTTGACAACTCTTGAAGATACATATAGTTATGTTCTTTTGACATTTGCATTTATCCTCTAGGTAATGGGTCTGAGTCTTCCAAAGATGGGGTAATCTCCCTGACATTGTACCCTCATACACTGTCAAGATTAAATAGTTCAGACCTCTTTTCTGCCTGCAAGCTGTGATCCAGACTACTATACCATATTGTTATAGTTTAACCTTTCCTGACTATCATAAAAGTCTGAGTTGTTTTGCAAACTCCTGGGTAGTAAGAAACTTTCTTAAATTTATTTTCAGTTTCACTCAGTAACACAGCAGGTTTGCAATAAATATTCATTTTAAAAAATGAAAGAATGAAAGAATATGTTGAATAAATGTTTCAAGCATCTAAATGGTCTTATATACATAAACCATGCTATTGCATAAAATGTTATGTTTTCCTTTTAAAATCTGAAAATTAAAGAAGAGATAGAGCATTTAAATTTTTATTATGATTTATTTTGTTTAGAGGTTCACTTTTCCCCATAGGGGCTATAAAATATGGAAACTAGCCTTTTCTAAAATTCTGAGCCAGAGGAAGCATAAACTATCACTCACTCTTTATAAGAGGGAATGATAAACATATGATTTAATGCTTCTTGACAAGACAAAAAGCACCTATATTTAACTGTAAAATACCATATTATTTAAATAAACTATAGAAATTTAAATATAAACAGTCACATGTTGTATTAAATTTTATATTTGCTGTAAACAAGTGAGTTTGCAGGGCCAAAATAATTTTTCTTCAACTTAGAGAAAAGTTAAAGATTAGCATATTATCCAAAATTTCAAAGTAGCCTTTTTTATTTTTTTCTGCTTCTCTCCTCATTTTAATTTTCATTCTTCTTCTTTTCTTTTTCTTAAAAGATCACAGACCAAGAATGTGTCACCATCACCCTAAAAAACACTGAAAACTGATCAACTGTAGCATATGAAATAGTTTCTTATGTCTGGAGTGAACCATTATCAATATTTCTAATCTTAAATTTGTTAAGAGTTGCTTGGTGGTCTAACATGATTTATACTGGGTGAAGTTTCATCTGTAGTCAAGAATAATATGTATCATTTTCAGTTATATATAAGGTTAAGTATGTGTCATTTGTTCGAAAACATTGCTAGAGTTTCCTTGTATTTGCCTCTTTATCAGCTCTGGATAATCTGTCCATTGTTGAAAGTCAGATAGTGAAATCCCTTACTATTGCAATTTAATCTATTTCACCCACAAATTGATTAATATTTGCTTTATATACTTACATGCGCCAATGTTGGGTGTAAATAAATGCAAAATATAATAGAAAAAATGGTCAATACTTTGCACAAGTTAATCCTCTAGTGAGAGTATAATTTTTTAAATCTCTTTGTACAATTTTTGACTTAAAATTTATATTGTTTAAGTAAGGTTACCCTTGCACTCTTTCAGTTATCATTTACCTTAAATATCTTTTCCTAGCCTTTCATTTGAAGTCTATGACTGTTTTTATGGTTGAAATGAATTTCTTGTCTGGAGCATATTGTTGGATCTTGTTTATATTAATCCATTCTGCCACTCATGGTGAATTTTGATTGGATGCTTTAATCCATTTAAATTTAAATAACTATTGGTACATAAAGAATTGCTACTGGCATTTTGTTAAATTTTTACCATTTTTTTATAGTTTTTTAAAACCTTCTCTTCCAATTTTTCTTTGGGATTCATTTTCCTTTTTAGTGATGAAGTTTGATTCCTTTTTCTTTCTTTTTGGGGTATCTACTGGAAGTTTCTTGTTTGAGTTTACCATGAGACTTCCATGAAATATCTTTATGTTATGTATTAAACAAGTGTTTCTAATCATAGTTATTTTATTATAGCTATCTTAATTACTATACTAAAGAGTAATTTATAAACCATCTTGACAATATTAATGTATTCTGAATTTGATATATATTAAATTTTACTAGTGATTTTTTTATACTTTATAAGATTTTTATTTTTAATTTTCCTCTTATTTTAATTCAAAGAACATCACTTACCACTTTTTACAAGCATTGTGAGCATCAGGCTCATTTGGTATCTTCCATGTTTTGCATGGTAACTTGGGAAAAATAGCTACTTCATGTATATTAGCTGAAAAAGACATGAATTGTAGATACACGAAAAGTATCTCTAGCATTATTACATAATAATGAAGCTTTATATAACTAGCATTAAGATTTTTCTCATCTAAATTATATATATATAATTTAAATTTTATATATATATATATATGGCTTTCAATTATAGGGAATATTCCTATAAATGCTATGTGAAGTAACTGATTATGTCATTCTCTTTTCACATGTGTGGGATGTATAGCTGGCTCAGGATATGTGGATACAAGTTTTAAATAGCTCAGACTAATGCAGCAAATGAGTGGAGCCACATGTGTCCTTTGATTGAGCTTTGTCTCATTCAGAATTACTTTAAACTACCTTATATACTCTTTTCTCAGTACTTTTCTGCCAGTTTTGCAACAATATAAATTTCCTGATGACAAAATATGTTAGATGCTATAAAAACCAAACAAAGCAATAGTGTTGAAGTTGGATAAAATGAACATTTTTCTTTAAAATTGAGCACTTGGAGTGACTTCTAATAATTCACCATAGACAGCCTGATCTTAGCTATACTGCAATAGTTCAAGAAGCTGAGAAATAATGTCCTTTGGTTCCAGCTGTCAAAGTATAATCATCCTAAGCTCACTTTATTTAATACTTTTTAGAAGTTTGTGGAGACAACTTTCAGTAATAAGGATTGACCACTATAATATAAAATCGTACATTCCCTTTTAATAATATTGAGGTTTTTTTCTTTTGTATGTAGTACTTTAAAATAAGATAAATGGTGATTATATATTTGAATCCTAAACAATACAAATTAAATGACTTGCCTTATAAACATATAAGTTCTTTCAGATTTCTTTTTAGCTACCTCAGAGGTTACATTCCAGGTAGTACACTGGACTTCATATCTCAGATTCCATAGAATTCCTTGTTTAACCCATTCCAAGACATTTCAGGGGCATGCAAAATATTTAGTCATATTTATTCTAAAATACACCACCCTCTAGCAATATGTTATCAGATTTCTCTTTGTACAATTCTACTAAAACAATTGGAAAGATTGTGGTTCAATATACAATGCTCAAATCCTCATAGTTAAAATTGTGCATTTATACCAAAGTATACTTAATATATTAATAAAAATTACTAATAGCCTCTATAAGATTATTTCCTATTTTATTTCAACTTTTGTTAAAAAACCTTTTTTGATCAACTATACTGATACTGCTCTTGGTGTAGTAAAAAATATCCCTCTGATAAATTTTAATTCAACTCAATGTTTACTTTTTTATGCAATTTCATTGACCTTGTCTTAGTGTATAGAGTCTGTATGTGCCCCAATCTACTATTCTTAAATGTATTACTGACAAAGATATAATTTAATTAATAGTAGTTTTTCCTTTTGGCCTCTAATTAAATTAGTGCTGATTAATAAAAGCAACTCTCTGCTTGTCAAGTTAAAATAAGGTGTTATCCTCCAATGATTATACAGATGTCAATGAGCATTTAGGCTTCAGTAAGGAAAAGAGACTTAAAATACTCACCTGTATTAAGCATCCTAAAATTTCTGGTGGTTAAAAAAAAGTTATTACCAGATACAATGATAAAATAATTTTTAAAGGGCAGCTAGTTTTAATGGAACAATTCTTAGTATATCTTGAAAAAGATCTAAGCAGCACCAAAACCATTCTCTTGACTATTCAGGTTAAGAGTTTTATTATTATACATATATAGGAATAGGTAAAAGTTTCCATTTATATGATTAGATTTACAAATTGTTTATGGGAATATAAACTAGTGCAGCTACACTTGAAATCAGTATAGGAATCCCTCAAAATGTAAGAAATAGAAATTTTATTTTCCTGAATATCTTCTCAAAAACATTAAAGTCATTGCATTACAGCAATAAATGCTTTCCCATGTACATAGCAGAGCAATTCATAGAAGCTAAATGATGAAACAGCCTAGATATCCATGAACTGATGAACTAGAGAAAATTACATATATATACGCATTTATATATAAAATGTGATACATATACATATACACATATACATATATGACATATCACATATGTGATACCATATATCACATTTTATATATAAAATGGAGTGTTACTTAACAACAAAGAAAGATAAATTTGAGTTATTTATTGAGGCTATCATGTTATGTGAAAAAAATCAGATGCTGAAAGTTAAATATTGAATTTTTTTATATGAGAGACTTAAATTATAAATTATTTAAAGAGGAAAATAAAACAAGATGATAAAAAACCAGAAGGTAGACTTTTTGGACATAGGAAAAAGGATCTAAGAGAGAAGAGGGGAGTGGAGAGATGGGAAGGAGCTCAGTCACGATCAAGACAAGATATGTATGTATTGATTCACCAAACAAATACAATCATTATGTCTTATAAACAGATACTAATACAAAAGAGAAGTCCAGGGTTATAACATGTCATTCTTCCTTTATAGGAAGAATCTTATATCAATATAAAATACGTCAAATTTAGATCAATAAAAGAAAATTAATCTTTTTATATAATGACTATATATTTGTGCTACATGATAAAAGAATAAAAAATCTGTATCTTATGTACATTTAGTGAAAGAAATTAAAAAATAGTTAATTTATTTTTGTCATATTTTTGGATGTAACATGTAACACTTACATTTTTTGAAATTTGAAAATTTTAATTTTTTTATATTATTTTCTAGCACATTGCTTGGTACACGTCAAAAATTCAAAAAAGTAATATTTAACTAAAAAATAACAAAAAGGATTTATTACAAGAACATATAAGAAAGTATAAAGACATTGCTTAGGCTCTCATTTCAAGTTGCAGTATTATTTATACCTAGTGATCTTTTCAGATTAATTTTCACACCTTTTATAACTCTCTGAAAGGCAATTGAAAAATCTGAGGAAATGAGTTCACATTTTCCACATTTCTTTAGCAACCCCTCATCAAGTATTAGGAAATTAGAAAAGTAGGGGGCAGTGTGTCCAAGTGATATTCAATTAAATTGAATGAATAATCATTTAGGCTACCTTTAAACTAATTTGAAGGTGGTGAAGATAAGAAAGAAGACACAAGGTAAGTTAAAGGAGAAGATGTAGAAATACAAAAGCAGCATAAAATCATTCAGAATATGTTTTGCATATCTTTAAGTCTCCATTTTCTTTTAAAATTTGGATTTTAGTGGTAGTCTTCTATTTCAATATTTTAAGGATTATAAAAACTAATTAATGCATAACTAAATTTTATTTTACTTTCAGAAGTGCAAATAATACCAAATTGAACTGAATTTCACTTCCACTTTGTTTTCTTCTTATAAATTATTTCCCTGTTACTTTAAAAAATATTTATTATGATCTTATGTGTGATTCATTGACCTGTTTTGTGCAACACAAAATTACAAAATATTTTCATGAAACAGGAATCATTTTATAGAGGAAACAAAAACAGAATTATTAAATATATAAATATTCACACTTTTATCTATATCTTTTTATTAATATTATCATGTAATTAACAAGTTTGAGAGGATCCCACAGAGTTGGATCCCTAAGAAAAAGAAGAAATGTGTCTCATTGAAATGCCTCTATTAATAAATTAATTTAAATGATTAGAAAATGTAATGATTAGCTGATACTTTGTCTCATTCTAAAGCATGACTTGCACAAGGCAAAGATCACATTATTCCTAAGCACTATGTACAAAAGAATCTTCAGTAACAAATGCACAATAAATGTGTACAACATTTGTGGGCATATAGATATATTAAATGAAAAGGATGCTTAGTTTCTGTTATTTTTATTTAAAAGGTTTTTTTAAGAAACATTTAATGACCACCTAAAAATAGTTACTAGAGAGTAACACAAAAAGGCTGAATCTAAACAATAAACATAATAAAAAATATCTCATGAAACAATGAGTCAATAGAAAACTTTGATATAAAAATTGAGGATGTATGGAGTGATCTCAACTTGTGGCAAAAGGATACAGTTTTGGTAACCTTCTCACATTTATATGAGCAAGAAATCACCCTTATTAGTTTTGGTCAAAACATCTTTTTTTCTGTCTTTATTATTAACAATAACAACCTCCAGTCAAAATTGTAAACAGCTACTTAAAATATTTGATCAATTCTTGTTGAAGAGCTTGGAGTTGTTTAAAAGTACAGTACAATTGTTTATGAATTAAAATTATTTGAAAACTCAAAAGAAAATGTTTTGAAATTTCCATTAGTCTCCTCAATCAAAATTTAAAAATGGCTTTTCTCTCAAGTGTATACGTAACCATATGATTCCACTCCTTTCCTCATTTTAAACTGGAATTATTTCTCTTATGAAGATTACTTTGCTCTGAATATTCACTGTGTAAAGAAAGAAAATATAATTACATTACATCTTATGAATTTTCTTCTGAAGTAGTTTATAAAGGATAGTTTAAAACCCATTTTGAATTGTGTTTACAAAAATCTAAAAAGTTAAAGCTTCTTTAAAAGCCTATGTGCTATGTATATATATAAATTAACAGCCATAAGCTAAGGAATTTAATACTTTCTTTCCATTTCATAAAGTTGATATATAAATAGTGATTTAATTGTAAAGCTACATAGATATAGGCAAAGAGATTTAATTTAAATGCTACAAGTTAACAAAGCTGTTATAAATACAATGTAAGTAGTATAAAATATAACAACCAGATAGATCAGTCAGATAAATGGCTATTCATCCTTGAATTGTGATGAAGTTATGTCTAGATAGTCCCATCATAGGTTGAGAAAATGTAAGTTGAAAATGCATTTAATATATCTAGCCCATTGGTCATTTATGCTTTACCTAGCATACCTCACATGTACTGAGAAGACTCACATTAGTCTAAAAAATTCTCTAAGACAAAACCTATTTTATTATAAAATGTCGAACATCATGAACAACTTGATATGCAAAAACACAATATCTTAAAAATAGTGGCAACAGTACCCTGTGGAGAATTTGTTTTTCATCCTCATGATCAAAGTAGGAGCTATGTCTCCCTGCTATTACAGCATCTTGAGAAGAATATTATACACCAAAAGTACAGAATCACATAACAAACCCTGGAAAAAATCAAGCAGGAAATTTAAGTATAGTTTCTACTAAACACATACTGCTTCTGTACAATCATAAAGTAAAATAATTATGTTAGGACTATTTGTATATAAGTTGCCTTTACAATGAAATGAAATTCTCACTGAAAAGATAATTCTCAGCTAGTCAACTAAGTGATTGGGAAACCCTAACAATCATTAAGATTCCAATGAGATATGTTAGCCATATTTAAATTTTTGCGAGTGACAATTTCTAATCATCTATCAGCCATATAAGAACTTCATGGGTACATTTAATTACTTGATTTTAATTACCTCATCTTACAGGTCAGGAAAGTAAGGCATAAGCAGTTTAAATCTTGATGTAAGTTCTTCATAGCTAGTTTTGAACCCAGCAAACCTATTTTCTGACTTATGTTATCACACTATAACTCCACATTAGATTGTGTTTCCAACTGAACCAATCATGATTCAGTTTTTCACACTATGACATGTAACTCTTTTTCAATCAATACCTTTTTGTCATACCCATCTCTTTGTATTTTTCTTCCTAAAGTATTTTTTCAGAGAGATGGAAATAAAGAATAATACGAGACTTAGAATCCAATTCTATTAAATCTTAACAACAAATGGAAACATTTATGATGAGTCATTTTACACAGGCAGCGTTTAACTTTCTTTTTTATTTTTCCAGGGACTCAAAGCTAACAATTTGTCTCTAATCTCAAATGAGACTTTAGACTTGGACTTTTCAACAGTGCTGAAACTGTTAAAACTTGGGTGATACTTAGAGATGGTCTAAATACATTTGCCTAAGGAGATGAACGTAAGTCTTTGGGGGGTAAGGGAGAGGATGTTATGGTTTAGTACTAGGTGGTTTCCCAAATGTCTCATGTGTTCCGAGGCTGGGCTTTTGGAATGTGAGTAAATCATAGGAGTGTTATACTCACCAACGGATTCATCACTAATGAGTCCAGTAGCAGAGTGTGCTGTGTGGAAGCCAGAGCTGGTTAGAGCTTGGTCACTGGGAGCATAATTTGGATCCATACATTTCCCATTCCTGCTTCTCCCTTAGCTCTCTGCTTCCTGGATGCAAAGAGCAATTTTCCTCTGCCCAGACCCTTCCATCATGCTTTCTCTGCCTTGAAGCAGGCTGACTGTGGAATGACATTTCTGAAACTGTCAATCAAACTAAACTTTTCCTCTTTTAGCTGGGGATATCAAGTATTGTGTCTCAGCAATGAGATAGTGACTAAAGCTCTCCTGGGGACTACTTCCTCCAGCTAGACCCTACCTCCTAATTTTCCATTACTTCTCAATAACACCATAAAATTATGATCTCATCAATGGATGAATCCATTAATGAAATTAAAGACCTCATTACCCAGTCATGTTCAATTTCCAAAAGTCCATCAGCAAAACAATCTTGAACAAAATGAGCTTTTTGGGCAGACATTTTGGATCACGACCATAAGAAGCTTTTGCTACAATGTTCATATTATCCTTCAGTAGTCTTTTATTAATTAAAATTCATCATTTTGTTTTTAGAAACTTATTGTTGTATGTATATGCAACTCTTACTTATTCCTTTATGGTAATATCATTCTATTGAAAGGCATTAAATTTCTTTCTAACTCTTTATTTTTACAAAAACTGTCCCAAGTAACGTACTGATATATGATCTCTAGCAAATGTGTCCAAAGTCCTTGGACATACATCATCAGCCTTAGTATATCAATTTAAAGGCACATGACTCTACTAAGTCTAGTAGTTTCCAGATAAACAATTTGTTAAAATTATCTTCCTTCCTCAAGCTGATCTACCAGAATATGTGATGTAATAAACTTATCATCCCAGTGTTCCTATCTTGAACTTCATATTCAAGTTACAAGTTACCCATTCTCTATTTTACAAAAAATGACATAATTGTGGGATTAATTTAGTGAGAATTTTTAGGCTGGCTGACTAAGGTATTAAATATCTTTTTATACCTAATTATGTTTGCATGCATTTGCCTTAGAAAGATACCTATCTTGGCACAGTTTTGATAGCAAGTTTTCTAATATATTTAATTTTTCATATTTTCTTCAATATTTAATATGTTTTATAGGCTGTATATTTATGTCTTTTTATCTATTTTGTGCTTATTTCTGCAACATTTTTGTTAAAAATTATCTGAAACTTGAAAATATATAAAATAAATTCATGTTCTTTCAATTGATAGTCTCATAATCTGGATTTTTAAAATTAATTTGATTGGTACATTTTAGGTATACAATGCAATGACATTTACCATTGGAAATTTGTAACTTTATATAATATATCTTGGTTCTTATTTTTTCCCCATTCCCCTGCCCTTCCTTCCACTCCTCCATACCTCCCTGTTTACAAATACTTTGTTTCCATTTTTTCCTTTTCTCATATTAATTCCATTCCCTTCTTTCCTTTCCCCAACCCCTCATCCTTCTCTTTCCCCTTTGGACCTTTTCTTCCTATTTCACATTATCTATTATCCCTTTTGATCCTTATTTACTCTTTCAGTTTCTCACACCAGAAAAACTATTTGGTATTTATACATGTGTGTCCTATTTATTTCACTTAAGAGTATGGCCTCAATGTGCATTTATTTAGCTATAAATGTCTTTAATTTCTCATTCTTTAAGGCTGAGTAGTACTCCATTTTATAAAAAAATATATATTTTCTTTACCCAGTCTCCAGTCCATCAGCAAATGGGCTGTTTTCAAGTTTTATCTATTACACACTCTGCCACTATGAACATGGGTGCACATATACAACTGTGGTGTGATTCTTTTCTTTTGGGAAGATATCCAGCAGGGAAATAGCTGAGTCAAATGGAACCTCTAATCCTAGTTCTTTGAGGTATCTCCATACTGATTTCCATAGTGGTTGCACCAATTTACACTCCCACCAAGAGTGGAGTGGGTTTCCTTTGTCCCCACTCCCCCACCAGCATTTGTTATTGGTTGATTTCTTCATAGCATCCATTCTTTCTGGGGTGAGGTAGAATCTCAGTATTGTTTTCATTAGCATCTCTCGAATGACCAGTGATGTGGAGCATTTTTTCATGTGTTTATTTGCTATTTCTACTTCTTTGTCTGAGAAATGTCTGTTCATTTCAGATGCCCATTTTTGGATTAGGTCTTTAAATCTGGGAGGTCTGATTTTTTAAAGCTTTTTATAGATTCAAAATACTAGACCTTTGTCTGAGGAACAGCTGGAAAAAATTTTTTTCCCACGTTGTGGGTTGTCTCTTCACACTGTTGGTGATTGCTCTTGCTGTGCAGAAGCTTTTTAACAGGAAGAGATCACACTTGTTGATTGTTTGTGCTAGTTCATATGCAACTGAGGTTTTGTTCATAAAATCTTTTCCTATGCCAATGTCTTCAAGAGTTCTACCTAACCCATCTTCCAACCAGTTTAGTATTTCTGTTTAAAAATTTAGATCTTTATTCCATTTTGATTTTAGTTTAGTGCATGGTGAGAGTTATAGGTCTAGTTTTTATCTTTGGCAAGTTGAAGCTCAATTTTTCCAGCACCATTTATTAAAGAGGCTATCTTTCCTCCAATGAGGATGTTTGGCTCCTTTGTCAAAGATGAGGTGGCTGAGTGTTGCCTGGAGTTGTTTCAGTATCTTCTAATCTGTTCCACTGGTCCTCTGGTATGATCTTGATTTTATATCAAATGTACTCTTTCAGAATTCTGGAGAGGCAGAGTCCAACTCAGGTTAATTACTATCTAGTAGGGTTATATATAATTTTTGTATGGCAGATAACTCCAAAGTTTATAGTTTATACCCCCACAAGACAAAACACCAGCAATCTTATTTTAAAATTTCTATATTAAATAATCTATGCATACTCAGTTTCTCAAATCCACTGTGAACAGTTTCAACACTTTAATGGTTGCCTCATTACTTACTGACTATAATAAAAGTTTTCACCTGCACTTGTTTTATATTTTAATTTTAATAGCATATTTAATTTTACTTTAGTATCTCCAACTTCCATCTCAACCTCTCTAAATGGTCTTCTATTTTACTAAACATATTCTTATAAATAATCAATTTTTAACTTCAATGAACAATATTAAATTTTAATTTTCTGATTTTGTTAAAATTATTTCCACCTATTTTGTTACTTAGGTTATTTTTGGATTATCTCTCAATATCATAGACTGACCACATCCTTATTTGACATTAATTTTCAAACTTTAATATTTCTAAATTAAATATTTAATTTTATAAACATATCCAAATAAGTTTTATTATTTTCAATATTTAATTATAATTACTATTAAATTTTTTCTTTTTATACCCATCAATTACTTAAAAGTGTATTTTTATATCTGTAGGGTTTTAAAAAGACAGCTTTTTAGATTTTTAGTTTGTAAATTTTAACTTTTTTACAGTGTTTATATATTAGTTCTGCTTCTCCCATTTTTAATGTACATTTGCAAAACATAATATGTATGTTTATTTGGGTAAGTGTTACATGTCCATAGTATCTCCTGATCATTTTCAATCCTTCTTTCCATTTCCTGAACCCCCCAATTCTATTTCTCATCATGAAAAATGTTTGCCTCCTTGTGTCCTACCATTTCTCCTAAATTTTAGTTTTTAATTTATTTATATTTTAGGTTTCTCATGTAAGATAAACCATTTAATATTTAACATTCTGTATCTGATTTATTTTGCTTAGTGTTATAGTCTCAAGTTATATCTATTTTCTTGGGGATGACATAATTTCACTTTAATGGCTGCATAATATTCCATTACATGCACATGACACATTTTGATTCTCCATCCTTCTGTTGGTGGACATCTACACTATTTCCAAAAGCTAATTTGAGTTGTGCTACTATAAACATGGTTATGTAATGTATTTCTCATTATTGTATGATATATTTAACTCTAGAAGGCATAGTATACCTAAGAGAGGTATAGATGGGTCAAATGGAATTCATACTTTAAAATTTTTGAAGTCTCTACACTAATTATCATAGTGGTTATACTAGTCTGCTTATATTCTTAGTTCTTTCTTTTGTGTTTGTTATATAATTGTGGTGATATTTAATGTGGCTCCCAAGAGATAACATTTGATTTTTCAGAAATGCTTATTTCTAGAGGAATTATCATAGAGGAATTGCCTCACACTTAAAACATTACTTTCTTGACTTTTAATTTTCTTTGGGTTTACAGATTTTTTCTTTTGTGATAAAATACCAGTATCTAAAACATAGTGACCACAGATTGCTCACAACAGAAGTATGATATCTATTTGTTGTGTCTGAGTAGGGAAATTTATACAGATAATCATTTGACTAAGAGCTTGTTATTTACAACTGAACAAATGTATTCTTCCTTGATTAATAAATACAAATATACTCACAGGCTCACTACAAGTGATGTCATTTCTGCTGTAGTTTTAAAAGGAAAATAGTTCATTAAACTATTCAAAATTAGTAAGTCATTCCACTAGAATATTATAATATTAGGATGAAGAGAGGAAGAACTTGTTGTTTTACCATCTTCAGTAATCTGGAAGACAGATAATAGGAGTTCAGAAATAAGTTCCAAAGTTAATAATATAACAAAATCCCCTTACCCATTCATTTTAAATAACTTAATAGGATTGGATCAGCAAGAACTATGAAAATTGAGAGAAATGATACCTGAAAATGGAATCAAAAACATTTTCAATAAATCTATTCTCTTAAACAGATAAGAATTGAGGGTCAAATTAAAAATTATCCCACTTTTAACTAAAATGCTAATATCTCACATAGTTGGTCAAAAAAAGTAGCTTCTTATTTTCACTAGCATGTCTTTTCTTTAGGTTTGTATTCTATCCTTTCCAGCAAGGAATGCTACTATTGGAACAAGATATGAAATACTATTTTTCCAGTGTTCTAAAGAAATTTTAATTTTTGTACATGTAAACTAATTGTGGCAATAGTAACTAATAGATGGTATCATCTCTAATAAGTTAATGTCATTCAAACTATGTAGCAACATAGTAAACAGCATATATGTTTAGGTCTGCTTGGGTGTTTTTCTATATTACTGTATAGTGTTGTGTTCCTGTGTTCAAATTATTACAATTTAAGATAAACCTATACCTTTCAGGCAAATTTACCTATTTGATTTTAGTCTGCAAAAATTTCCATTTTTTTAATACTCTTAACCACATGAAATTTAGAATCACTGAATAGACTTCTACGGCAAAGCTTATTAGGACTTTGGGATCGTACTGCACAAACAGAGAGAAATATAAACCGGTGATGATTAGAGCCTTTAATATATTATTTCTCATACTTAAATAGATTGTTTTGTAACCTTTTATGTCTAATTTTATACCTTGTTTACACTCATAAAAACTAATCCAATGTTCTAGCTCCATTTCCAGTGATTCTAACTCCATTTCAATATTTTTGACATCATCTTCCTAGATCTCTACCATCTTAGTTCACTCATGTCAAAATTATGTTAATAGGTAAACTCAATTTTATTTTGAAAAACATTTAAAAACATTACCATACCTATAATTATGGACCAGTTTTTATCACTGCTACTGTTTGTCATTGTTCTGTGACTCTTACTTAGATTTTGTTCATTGTGTCTTCTTCTTTTCCTGAATTAATTTCTGCCATAACTATTATTTAAATCACTTTACATTTATTTAAATTTACTTACCTTCATGCTAAATTTAGTTCTATACATTTTCCCAAAGCTTTGCTTTACCTCCATACCACAAGTTTTTTAAAATTGATATGTAAAATCACAAATTGGAAATATTAATAAGACAATAGATAATGTTTCAATATATGTACACAATGAATAATGTTCAATTCAGGTTAAACATATTTGTTTCCTCAAACACTCAATATTTATTTATTAGGAAAATTTTCAAAATTCTTTCTTTTAGCCTTTTGAAATATATAGTACATTACAGTTTTCTATAGTTACCTAGTATGTAGTAGCATATCAGAACATACTTCTATCTACTGTAATTTAGTCTACATCTATCAAACACCCTCTATCAATCCCCCATATACCTAGTCTCCCCAGACTGGGCAACCACAATTCTACTATCAACTTCTATGTGATCAATTTTTATAGATTACACATATGAGTGAAATCAGGCAGTACTGTCTTTTTGCACTTAATTCACTTAACATAATGATCTCTAGTTTTTGTTGCAAATGGCAGGATTATTATCAAGAAGACTAAAGATAAGTCCTGGCAGGGATGCACACAACAAAAAACACTTGCATACTGTTATGGGGAATGTAAATTAGTACAGTTACTTTGGAAAATAGTATGGAAGATCCATAAGAAATTAAAAACAGAACTAACACAATAGCTAAGAAGTGGAAAAATAGCACGTGTCCACTTATGAGTGGATAAAGAATATGTGGTACATTTATATGATGGGATATTCTTCAGCCATAAGAAAGAAAGGAATTTTGCTAATTGTCACAAGTTTTGATATATTTTTATGTTAATCATATAGGAATAGTTTTCAATTTACCTTCTATTGCATCACATCAGACAGTTCTGATCATTTAGTTTTAGGAACCACTTGCTCAACATTTAACTTATTTTTAAACATTTTATTTATTGTAAGTTATTTAATTCACTGTAGGTCCTAGCCACATGTAAAACTCTTCAAGATCAGAAATGTTTTTAATTATATTGTGCATAATGCTCTAACTGGTAGCTACATTTATTTTTTTAACTGACATGTACTGCTGAATATATATTAATATCATCTTCAAACCACTGTTCACAATAAAATAATTACAGTAGCTTGCATCTGAATAAAAATACCAAAGACAAATGTGATTTTTCTCTATCTGTCTGATAAATGAAAACATAGGAGTGAAATTTATGTAATAAGAGAGTCCAGATTAAAGGTCTGAATGACATGAGGAATTTGAGATCCAAATTTTCTATATAAAAACATTACATAACATTAAGGTTAAGGGTAGAACCACATCCATATTATAATGAATCATGTAAGCCAAAGTAAGGGATGTGTCTGTATATTTTAGGGTGGGATCCTTGGTTGCCAGCCAGGTGGAGGGCGCTGAGTCAGCCCGCTGCAGACAGGCAGGTCTGTGGGTGTGGTCCCGGGGTCCCTGGCCAAGCAGAAAACACCAAATCAGCCCTCTGCAGACAGGCAGGTTTGTGGACTTGGTCCTGAGGTAACCAGTCATGCGGAAAACACCGAATCAGTATATGCCCCAGCAGCAATCCACTGGACCCCGCCCCCACTCCTTTGGCCTCTTCTCCATACAGCCACCTGGTTCCACACTACAAAGATGCCGAGCACACCAGACCACCAGACCACTGTACTGGACCTAATCAAGTTCTTAGCATTTAAAGAATTCCTGCCCAGAAGTAGGGGCTTCTGAGCTGCCTTCACACTGCTCCTGGTCCAGAGGAAGGGGCTGCCTGGCCATCATCCCTCCCGCCACGCCCAACCAAGAAGAAACGGTTTTTCGCCTGCCATCAGTCCGGTCACTCCTGGCGCAGAGGTAGGAGCTTCTGAGCTGCAGTCCCACTGATCCTGGTTCAGAGGAAGGGACTTCTGGTCCACCACATGTCCCACCACTCCTGGGCTAGAGGAAGGGGCTTTCAGGCCATCATCCCTACATCTGCTCCCAGCCTCTGGCCCATCTCTCCCAGGTCAGAGGAGGTAAGCCACGTGGACACCAACAGCACCCCACCACCCCCACACTCAAAATGAGAAAACATGTAAATAAGTCTCAAAACCAGACTTCCAGATCACCTACACCAACCCCAAAAGGAAATGAGATGGAACACTTTGATACTCAACCACCTGGACCCACTGAACTGGCAGCAAAAAAGGATCTGGAAAAAATGAAATCAGAAATAATTTCTCAGATAACAAGAGAAATTGTGCTCCTAGTGCAAGACATGATTAAACCTAGAGAGGAGCTGAGGAACATGATGGAATCCCAAAATAGGAAACAAATGGAATCCATAAAACAGATGCAAATAGATTTCCAGGAGATGAAAAACTCCACTGAAAGTCTACAC